>JAQFXV010000468.1:0-22085 GCA_034694065.1 Camisia spinifer
TAATGTTAGTTTTTATCAGAGTTTATGTTTTTATTTCAAAAGTAATGTTTCACAAGTTTCTATACAATGAGATAAAAAGTATTTCTAAAAATTAAAGCTCAGGTTAACTATATTTTGAAATTTTCAACTTTTAGACTCTCTCAAAGATAAGGTTCAAGTTTATTATTTGATGAATAAACAAAGATTTAATCAATTTATTCATCAATTATTTATAGCAAAAGTTTTAAGATATCAGTTAACGAATAACCTCTAAAAACAAAAGTCATAAATTTTTCTTTTAAAATTATATAATGTTTGAAAAGACTTGAATTAAATGCTGCCTTAAAACAACTTATTAAATAGGTTTAACTCAAATTTGATTTGAGAGAAGAATTTGGAAAAATTCAACTCAAAAATGGGTAAAATATTGTCTCGAATGAAAAGCCGTCAAAATATATTGCATAAAGAGTTCATTTTCGAAACAATATCTCAAGAATCTGATAGTGTTGAAGTAATTGAAGAAATCGATGGATTTGTTATGATTGAAATAATCGATAGAACAGAAATCTTGAATAATGATATTTTGATTGAGATTTTATCAAACCTTCCGATTAAGTCATTATTACAATTAGAAAGAGTTTCAAAACAATTCCAATTTTGTGTAAACTTTGTATTGAATAACATAACAGGCATTGAAGGCAAACAATTGATTGATAATAAATGTAATGATATTCGACATAACACTGAATTGGGAAACATTGATGGCATTGATAAAGCTCTGGAAATATCTGAGGATTCATTTATTACTACAAATGATAGACCTATACTTCGGCGACGAATGAATGCTCTTTTAATGAAATGTCGGAATATTCGAGCAGTAAGTTTGCCATTCGCTCGAACACCAGTTGTCAAGCAATTTATAGAACATATCGGACCTCAGGTTCTCAATATTGAATGTCTTCGCATTACATTTGATGCCAATGTTATGCTCACCACTACTTTTTTCATACTTATGTCGACTGCACTCAGAGATAAATTACTTCATTTGGACGTCAGCTTAACTTATAATAACTTATTGACAAAGCAAGCCTTCTATCATTTTATTCAAGATTTAAACGCCTTGCAATCTTTGACAATTCGGTGTCCGATCGATGCCATTAATCCAGTTTCAGTCATCAATTCGTTGGAACCCAATGTTAGAAAATTAATTTTCATATTCGAGTAAAACTTTTATAAACTTATCATTTCATTATTTTGTTCAATCCATTTGTGTTTGATTTCAAATTGTAATTTTATTCTTTTTTAAAAACATTCCTAACATTACCAACAATTTGTTCATAAAATTATATTTTCAACTAAAAGATTTTTTCAATCTTAAACCTTACTATCAATAAAACTTTTCCAATTAATTCATAATAAAAAAATCTGAATTACGATCGAGAATACTTTGGGTAAATTAATTACTTGTTTTACAAGAAATGTTGAATTAATTGATTTGAAAGTTAACTAAATTTTTTCTAACGATAAAAATAAAGTTTTAATTATGAAACTACTCACCCATTTTCATCATAAGGTGTGAGGACAGCAGCCACCGCACCCTTGAATTGTAAAAGTTTCTGTATTTTCTTCTCAAGTGTTGACATTTTCTGAAATATTGAATATCTTATTCTTTAAAGTCAAGCAAAATTTAAAGCTTTAAATGACACGAAAGTATGAGAACTATTGAATGCTGAGAAATCTTTATAAACTCTCATTTATTTAGAAAACATCTGATATAAACTGAGAATAATTTCAAGGATTTTTTCAATATACGAGTCAAGTCATGGCCAACTCAAGTAAGTTATAACTTATAAGTTTCAAATAAGATATATCTCTTGGTATTGAAGCGAACCTTTATTCCAAAAAATTCTTACTTTAAAATGTGAATAAATATAAAGTTATGATAAGAGTAATTGACGTTTACATAATGATAGACATAAAATCAGACAAAAAAAACTAACTTAACGTCTAACAAATTAGTCAATTGATTCACTTCAATCAAATCTAGTTTAATGTAATAACTTATGAATTATCAGTGGAATCGCATAATTATTAGTAAAATAACTTGTCATTAAATAATGCTTTAAATGTGATGCATTCCAGACACGATCTATTTTTCATAAATGTGTGTATAAGTTGATTATTTTTATCATTAAATTCATAATGTTTGTAAAGCTCGAGCTCCAACATTTTTATCTTTATCTTTGTATCAGAACGTTTATCAAAACTTTTCACAGGACATTATTTCGAGTTTACGTCTGCATTTTGTAAAGTTTTTAGCTTAGAAACAAAATATCGTCTTGTCGTTGGGCATGAATAAGATACTGCACAAGAATAAGAAAATATTCAGGCCTTAACTTATAATACTTGATACATAGTAGTGCTTTTTGAGTGTGAGATTTTGAATTAATTTGAGTTTGAGTTCAAGTTTTTTCAATTTTCATTAATTTGAGTGAATTTGAGTTAAAGTTTTCGAGCATAATATCTTTAATTTGAGTTTAAGTTAAAGTTTTCAAAACTCAAATAATTTGAGTTAAAGTTTTGAGTTTTATTTGAGTTTTCAAAGATACAGAAATACAATTGAAAGGCTTAAAAGTGATTTATCACAAATATCTAAATGATTCAATTTAAACAATTGATGTTTTTACTGTCATTATTTGAGCAATTTTTTTATTAGAATTTAAATTATGCTGACTTATATTCCTTCAAAAATTAATTCAACTTTAAAGTGAATATAATATAAGGCTAAACTAAATGTCGAACCCTCAACCTTGTATGAGTAAGGTATTTCAAAATAAGTTATAACTATAATCATAATTCACGAATTCTACGCTTCAAAAACTAATAGGTGATAAGAATTCGACATTTTGGAATGTGACACAACGAAGTTTGCCAAAATATTATTGATAATTCAGTTTTTGACTCAATGAAAGCATGATAATTATTCAAACACCTGTGATATTAACAAATATTGTGGATAAATACCGATTTTTCGATAAATTGAGAATATTGAAAAAACTTTAAGTATTTGAGTTTTCCAATTGAGTTTGAGTTAGAGTTTAAGTTTTTCCATTTTAACTAAAATACTTATTTTGAGTTTGAGTTAAAGTTTTTTGGGTGAAAATCTTTAATTTGAGTTTAAGTTAACTTCAACTCAAACTCAAATGTAATTTAAGTTAACTTAAATGTTTGAGTTAACTCAAAAAGCACTAATACATAGCTCTCCGAAATAACTTTATTCATATTTCCTAATAAGGAAATTCATGATAAACTATTTTAGAATAAGAAGTACTAATATTTATTCGGATTTAAGCTTTCAACAGATGTTAAACTTCTTATTCTTATGCCTTAATGGAAAAAAGGTATTTGGAATATTGAATTAAGTGAAAACAGAAAGACAGAATCGATACCATGAGTTAATAAAAAAAAATATTTATGACCACTATGAGTATGAATTATACATTTAATTAATGTAATGATTATGAAATAATTCATTTTATTACAAATTATTCAACAACTCAAGAACATTGAGATTAATTGCTTTTGAATTAAAACTTTTCTAAATAAAATATTTCTAATAAAAACTCTTATTTACTCTTAAATTGATAATAAATAAGTTTTCTCTCTTTCACAAACACAAAAACACAAGTGAAACATAAATTAACTTTTAGAACTTTTTCTTCGAAATTTTGATTTTCATTTTATTTAACAATTATTAACAGTAAAAAATATTTAGTTATTTATAAATTGATTGCTAATGTTTGAACTTTCTATTTATGGATTTTGTAAAATAAAATTAGAAAAACTTGATGCTCAATCTTTTTTTACTTATAATGAAAGGAAACCGGAGGTCTCGGATATCCAACATTCAAATTAATGGATTTCGCTTTTGAATTAAAAGTAGTTTTGATCGACAAAAGAAAATTTCCAGTTTTCTTGTGTTTAAGGCATTCTTCGATTATCTTATTTTGTTCTTTACGTGCATTTTCTAAATCCAAATTTTCAACAGCAGACACTATTTTCTTATAATGAGCGGCAATTTCAGGCAAATTAAACATCGCACAAATTCCTGCATTGCATTCAACTGAAGTCAATGCAGTTAATAAAAGCTAAATCAAAAAATTGAATATGATTTTTAATAAAAATGCTCTCATTTTACTGAATTTAAAATAATTAAGATTTTTCAAAACCTCAGGAAATCCATTGAAAATCTTAAAATTATTCTTGAATTTTTTCTGGAGAATCGAAAATCTCACGATATTAGTATCGCTGAACTATAAAATAGGATATTTTTAGATAAAAATTCAAATCAAAGCCATAATTACGATGAATTGTTTACTTTCATAGCAGCCAATTGTGGAATTTGTTTCAATCCTTCCTCAATGACATTGACGATATCAACTATAAAGTAATAAAAGTTTTAATCAATAGCTTCCAATCAAATAAATAATATAATAACGATTAATTACAGTTTAATTCTCCGACCATAAAAGGAATGTGATAATAGAGTAATGGCGTATTGGGTGCTGCGCTTCCGAACAATTTTAAATAATCGATCAAATCATTCACAGAGTTCGATCTGTAATAATTTTGCGGCAAAACAGCGATTGCATCGTATCCTAAACTCTCGACTTGTTTAGAGAGTTGAAGCGCTTCTTTAACACAAGTTGAGGTCACGTTAATTATGGTCAAAAAATTGACATTTTGTTCATCAATAGCTTTACGCCAAGCTTTAGCTATTGATAATTTTTCGTCATTTGTGAGATTATATCCTTCACCTGTAGTTCCAGTGACATAAACTCCATCAACTTTATTGTCAACAAGATATTTGACGTAACCCGATATCATCGATACATTTATTTCTCTAAAAACAATAAAAACTTTTTAAGCTTAAATAATATCTGATATAAAGTCTTATTAAGTGGTTCATAGTTTAAAAATTGAAATAATTTTTGAATCATAGAATATAAAAGTTTACTTTAAGAACTGAACTCATTTTGTATTTAGAGCTAATTTACTGACCCATTTTCGTCAAAAGGTGTGAAAACAGGAGCGATCGCGCCTTTAAATTGCAGAAGTTTTTCAATTTTCTTTTGAAGAGTTGACATTTTCGAAAAATTTAATTTTTTTAAGTTTAGCAAAACTTTTTCCTAACTTTAGTTGAGAATTATATTAAGTCACTTATCAAAAGATGGTTTCTCTTTCATAAGCCAATCACGAGAGCATTCATAAAAGCATTAGTACTTCATTTAAACGTTAAAGTTTGGATTGAATTATGGGAACAATTTTCAAGGATTTCTCAAATAAATTTAAGTCTGGTTTCGAACTGATAAGATTTTAGCTTTTCATTCTCAAAGCAGTCTTTATTCTTAATAATTTTGATAATAAGCTTGCCTTTTAAAATGTTTTTTTTATTTGCCAAATATGTCTTCCAAAACACTGATTATCAGTAAAACTTTGATGAATTTCATTGTTTGAATGAGTGACAAAAACAGATAAAAACTTTAAATTAACTTTATTAACAGCGGCTGTACTACAAGTTCAAAAAACTTTTGTTAAATGAATTAACATTATAAAATTTGTTAATTCACAATATGCTATTGAGTCAAGCCTTGGGCTTAAATATTTTGATCATTTGATTGATAATAAATTGATGGCCTCATTAATCCAGTTGTTTGCAACAACTTTACTTATTCTGAGTTAATCTATTTCTTGAAGATTAAAGCAGTACCTGTGGTGTAGTGGTTATCACATCTGCCTAACACGCAGAAAGTCCCAGGTTCGAAACCTGGCAGGTACATACTGCACGTGTTCTTTTTTATTTTAGCTCATTAAACATCGATGAATCACTATTTTTCGATTTGAATAACTTACCCGTCTTTTAAAAATAAGTAGATAAATAATAAAGGTCCTCAATATTCAGCTATTTATTGAAATGTTTTGCTAATTTTTAAGACACGATACAATAAATGTGCGATTTTGTAATGAACTTAAATATCAATACATAGCTCAAATTCTTAACCTAATCACTCCATTGGAATCGAAATGAAAAAATTAAGCCAAATTAAAAAGTGTATTTTGGATCGAGACAAATGGGATCAAAATTCTACTTATAAGTTATTTAATGTTTGTGGTAATTGTTAGATCTATAATAATAATAATACATTTCTGAACTTCTCTATCAAATAAGTATTTTAAACATTAAATTTTGGTATCATTTTCAAAAGAAAGCTTTAGGGGTGCAAAATATTTAAGTTTATTTAATTTTATGTTCTAATGATTTATCCATTATATTATCAATTAATAGATCATATAATATATCACTTTATTCCTCAAATTCATTTCTGATTTTTACTCGACTTAAAAATCATGATTTGATGCTATTTTGTCGGACAAAACAAAATAAAAGTTTGAAATTTTCTTCATAAGAAACATTATTTCATCGATCAATAGTTGAATGTTTTCGAACATTCAAATAATCAACCTTTTATTCAAAAATCAAATTGTTCTCAAAGTTTTGCAATTAATGCATAAAATTGTTATAAAAATGAAAAGTAAGTATTGACTGACTTGAGAGACATCTGTTGGTTATAATGTTTTGAAAACGTCGAGTCATTTTCAATAGTATTGAAATAACAATAAGTAATTCAAAACATCATTAAAAATATTTTCATTAAATTAATTGTAATTCAAATTAAAGATAATTAAATAAAAAGAATGTTTGAATCAACTCATCCTCAACTGGAGCCGATTGGACACCACTTTCAGCCATACGCTGATAATGGAGGGTATTATTGAAAATAAATAATAATATATTTTAAAAAATATTTGACATTAAAATGATATTTAATTAATTAATTGATAAATAAATATAAAAATATAGAACATGTGTCGCTTTGGCCGGTAATGACTTCGCTATAATAGCTTCGGACACAAGACTGTCTTCGGGTTACTCTATCTATACTAGAGATCAATCAAAACTGTTTCCATTGTATTATGATTTAGTACTTATTTAAACATTGATTAAATTGATTTAAAATATGATTGAATAATAATTTGAAATGAATTAAAGGACATCTAATTGTGTGTTGGGATCAACTGGTTGTTGGTGTGATATTATTACGTTTGTTAAAGTAATTGACGCCAGAATTGTGGTCAGTTTTCATCTACTTTTAAACTTAATCAATATTTAAACTGTATTAATATTATATTTAATATAATAGATGTATAGTCAGGACCACAATAAGGAAATAAGTACTGGAGCTGCGGCTCAACTCATATCGAATATGTTGTACAGCAAGAGATTCTTTCCCTATTATATATCGAACATAATTGCGGGTCTGGACGAGTCGGGCAAAGGTGTGCTCTATAGTTATGATCCGGTCGGACATTGCGAACGAAACATGTATAGAGCCGGCGGCTCTTCTGCTGCACTCATTCAGCCATTACTTGATAATCAAATCGGTCTTAAAAATCAGAGCGGAGTTGAACGCAAAGAACTGACTGTCGAGTCCGCGAAAAAGATCATTAAAGATGTATTTATATCTGCGGCCGAGCGAGACATCTATTGCGGGGATTCTATCGCTATTAAAGTGATCACTAAGAATGGTATCGAAGTCGATAAATTTGAATTAAGAAAAGATTGATTTCACTCTACTTTTCGTATTTCTATCATTTCTTTATGATTTCAGTTTTAATAAAAAGAAAATTTTTCCTTAATTTGTGTCAATTTGTTTTCTTGAATTATTTGGAGTAAAAATGAAAATTATGTTTTAAAAAGTGTAGATTTAATTGAAAATTTTGAAAAAAATAATAGTTGAGTAAAATAAATGGAAAAAATTGATTTTAAGAAATAGTTGATAGGTTAAAAAAGTATGTACCTGCCAGGTTTCGAACCTGGGACTTTCTGCGTGTTAGGCAGATGTGATAACCACTACACCACAGGTACCCACATATTAAAACACTTATTTAACTTATATTAAATATGTTAAATTTTTCTCAAGCTTTATTGGTCTAAATTATTTTTTACACATTTCAACAAATTTACAAGTTTTCAAAACTTGAGTTATAGTTATCTAAGAATCAAATAAAATTATTTTTTATAAACAATTGATGAAAACTTTGCTTAAATCAATTAAAAATGACTCCTATATAATACATAATAAGTCTTATGGTATGTCTATGTCTAGAAACAGGTTTTGTTAGTTTGAATGATTTCTATTTAATTAATTGTATAGTAAATTTATCCCATCGTCAATGAACTAGCATGTTGATTAATCCAATCAATATATCTTGCCACTTTAGTGAACACATCGGGATATCCTTGAACTGCACACGGGATCGAAAATGAAACGATACCTATTTGAGTGGCTTTATTACCATGTTTCTGAACCAATGGTCCACCAGAATCACCCTTTAATTTAATTTTCATTCATTAATGATTTTTTCTCATTAAAACTTAAAATGACGAAATATTTATACATTGATTTTCACTATTTTTTTTGACTCTATGATTGCAATAGGTATTAAAATAACTTTTTTGAGAGATATAAGAAAAGGCTGACTTTGTTTTTTTGAAACATAAATCATATGTTTGAACTCTTATACTCATAATGACTTACCATACAATTGCCTTTAGGAGCCATTCCTGCACAAATTTGATTTTCAGTGACGCCAATTACTTTGGAGAAGGCTTCCCGACACGTTCTTTGATCAATAATAGGTATATCAACTCTTCGCATATGATCGGGAGAAACTTTTTCATTTTTGCTAAGATAACCCCATCCGGAAGAAATGGCATTTCCTGTATAATCAACACTTGGATTGTTTGCAAGACATACTTTATTGACCAGAACTCTTCCATGTTGTTCAACAAACTTAATAGGAGTACTTGTTTGTAATAATGCGATGTCATTCTGTCCTGTATTTCTAGACCATCCTTCGTGAACAATAATACGAGCAATTGGAATAACTTGTACTGATTCGTCTTGAGCTGAATTACGCCAATCAAGAGTTCCCGCCAATATTCGGATTGTCCCCGGAGTGTAAGTGTGTTTTAGACTAAAATACAAGGAATTCAATAATTTGATTAAGACTTTTCATATTGACATTTCTTTTCAAAAGAGTGAGTAATAGAATCTATTTATCGCTATCTTTGTTAATGTATTTTGATATTTATATCTTATCTGATAATATGTTTCTATCGATAACTCGTCAGAATGAAAAACAAAGTTAGACAGTTCAACAAATAACACCTCTCAACACAATGAGCTGCTGTCAGAATCCAGTTTTCGCTTATTATAGAACCACCACAAAAGTGTTGCCACCGAGACTTTCCAATTTGTTGACCTGGATTCGGATGAGGTTGAGGTTTAGGACGAGCAGGAGTTGGTTGAGGTTTGGGATATGGAGTAGTTTGAGGTCTGGGATAAGGAGTTGTGTGAGGTTTGGGATGAGAAGTAGTTTGTGGTTTAGGATGAGGAGTAGTTTGAGGTTTGGGATGAGGAGTAGTTTGAGGTTTGGGATGAGGTGGCATTGTTTGAGGCTTAGGATGGGAAGGAGTTGGTTGAGGTTTAGGATGAGGTGGAAATGTGGGTAAGGGTTTAGATGTGGTTTGAGGTTGAGATGTAGTCGAGTCAGTTTCAGTTTCAGGTTCAGATTCAGTTGTGGGCAAGGGTTGAGGTGCATGTGTGGGTAGAGGTGGATGTGTAGGCATGGGTTGAGGTGCATGGGTTGGTAGGGGTGGGTGTGTGGGCATGGTGTGAGGTGGATGTGTGGGTAGTGGTGGATGTGTTGGTAATGGTAGAGGTGATACTTGAGGATGAGGCCATTGTCCTGGTTGTGGAATAGGTGGTAGTTTAATATGTCCTGGAACTGATTGTCCGGGTTGTCCCCATTGTCCAGGTTCTGGCCATGTGCCAGGTTGAGGCATCCATGATGATGATGATAGTAATGATCTGCCTCCAGGCCCTCTACTACCAGCTTGTCGTTGCATGGTGATCTGCCATGGAAATTCTCCTAAGGCTGCATTAGTTCCGCTAACAATTCTTTCAGTTAAAACATTTTTCAAATTTGTGTATTGACCACATTCGAGACATACTATCAAAAATCAAACACATTTAATCAAACTTCGCTGAAACTTATATGAAATACAATACAAATTAATTATTAAAATTGATATTAACCTGAAATTTTCAGTAATGAAAATAAACTTAGAAATAAAATTGAACGCATTTTGTATTAAAATAATCAGTAAAACTAAACACTTGTTGAATAAAAGTTGAATTAACAATAATTGAAAGTTGTTCTCTCCATATATTTATATCTAAATCCAAATTAAGGCCACTCTATCCGCCCCATAAAACTATTTCCGATACTCAACGCATTTGAATCAATGCTAAAAAAGATGATATCCCGTGATGAGCATCCAAAGGATTAATTGTGTAATTAGTCCATAACTTTCACTATTTTATGTTTTAATTACTTGTAAATAATTGTGTCATTATTAAAAATCATGTGAGTTTTTATTATGTCTCTATTTTGATGCATACAAAGGATGTTTCTGTTATTAAATCGAATTTATATTACAGTATAAATGTAGGTATTTATTGATTCACTCACATGATAGACAAAATTAAATATTAATTTAAAAATAAATACAGGTATTGTGACCTTTTTTCGCAATTACCAGGAATTTACAACTTTTACACAATAACATGTGATTTTCTCATGAATTTGAAAGTTATTTTCAAGTTAAACTAATGCCATACGAATTGTCATTTTGAAATATTTCAAGTTTTAATCAGTTGAGAATTCCATTTATCAAAATTATTACCAGAAAGAGTTTGAAGTTTTTCAAAACTTACTTTCATTGATTGAAAACAATGAATACATTTTAACAGAATTAGGGAACAAATTGCTATTTATGACAATAGAATTTAAAGAATTACTAATCAGAATGTAAATTTTCAAAAATTATTCTAATTCTTTTCATAATTGCTGTGATTCAAAAATATTTTTCACTTAAGATATTGATAATCGAGTTACTCTTGAGATTTATGCTCTGCCTGTAATTTCAATCTGATTATAAATAGAATTTCGCTAATTATATAGTTCAGTGACAACAATAAATTAAAATCTAATAATTTTTTAATTTTAAACTAATTTTATGTATTGATTGCTTTGCATGCATTTGAGCTGAAGATAATATTTTGATTTATTTTGAATTCAAATATTGAATACATTTAAACTGATTTGACAAAGGTTTAGATTTTTCTAAATAGGAAAATATGATAAATAAATTGACGCATTATATCAACCAACAAAATGACATCCAATGACTTCCCAATATCATAAAGGCCTCAAATACTATGATAATACAGGTATAACAATAAAGCTTTAATAAGGTTTAGTTTAGTCTGAGTTTAGCCTTTGTTTGAAACATGAGTTGTGAGAAATAAATTGATGGAACAATAGAAAAGTTTGTAAAATTGAGTGTATTATACGATTTCACTAAATTACTATTTCGAATCATCACACGTGTAATGATCTCAAAAATTCAACTCAACTGATAAGTAAGTTCGAGAAAATGTTCAATAAATTGAATAAATATTAATTTCACTCATAAAGCAAAACTTGGTGTAAATAATTGCTTAAATTTTTCCAATCAAACCAAAGGTTAATCTTAAACTATTCTAAGTTTGAATTAAAATAGAAATTATAAATCAGTCATTATATGAACTAAAATTCAATTTTTGAAATCCAAATAAAAAGAAATAATTTGAAACCATAAAATTAAATTTAATTGAAATAATGTCTTCATCTCGAATGGGGCAAAGATTCTACGCTTTGGACTCACTATTGAGTAGCGGCCAATACTTAGACAGCGGTAAAAGAGCACAGCGGGAAAACAGATGGGTTTTCGAAATCTCGACAGAAGTGGTCAACAAAGTCGGTGGCATTTATACTGTTATTAGTTCTAAAGCTAAGATAAGTAAAGAAGAATTGGGTCAACAATACTGTCTGATCGGTCCATATAATGAATCTTTAGTACAGACAGAAGTTGAAGTGGAAGAACCGGAAGAATATATTTTCAATGAAGTGATTGAAACTTTAAAAGGATATGGAATAAGAGTAATATACGGTCATTGGCTTATTGATGGCTATCCGCGAGTATTGCTGATCGATTATGGATCTGCCTCTTGGAAGTTGGATGAATGGAAGCGTGACTTCTGGAATATATGCAATATTGGTATTCCATGGCATGACAGGGAGTCAAACGATGCCATTATATTTGGATATTGCGTTGCGTGGCTTTTAGAAGAATTGTATAATAAAATTGAACAAATAAGAGGTCGACCATTGATTTTGGCTCACTTTCACGAATGGATGTCTGGAATAGGACTTGTATTATGTCGAACACGACATCTCGATATCGCGACTGTATTCACAACTCACGCAACGATTTTAGGCAGATATCTGTGTGCGGCTAATATTGATTTATACAATAATTTGGATAAATTTCAATTGGATAGAGAGGCGGGTGAACGACAAATATATCACAGATATTGTATTGAAAGGGCAGCCGTTCATTCGGCTCATGTATTCACGACTGTCTCAGAAATAACATCTTTAGAATCGGAACATTTACTCAAACGAAAGCCTTGTATTATAACTCCTAATGGTTTGAATGTTCGAAAGTTGGTGGCCTCGCATGAGTTCCAAAATCTGCACACTTTGGCGAAAGAGAAAATTCACGACTTCGTTAGGGGACACTTCTTCGGTCACTACGACTTCAATTTAGACAATACTTTGTATTTCTTCATTTCTGGGAGATATGAGTTTAGTAATAAAGGCGCCGATATGTTCATCGAATCGCTTTCACGTCTGAACTACTATTTAAAGTGTGCAAACAGTGACGTAACTGTAATCGCATTCATCATATTTCCCGCGCGAACAAACAATTTCAATGTTGATTCACTTCGTGGTCAAGCGATAACTAAACAACTGCGAGAGACCGTCGAACAAATCCAGTCAAGTATTGGCAAAAGAATGTTTGAGACATGTCTGAGCGGTAGAGTTCCGGAAGGAAATGAATTAATTAAACCTAAAGATATTGTAAAACTAAAGCGTTGTGTTTATGCCTCTCAAAGATCATCACTTCCACCGGTTATTACTCATAATATGGTCGATGATTCTTCAGATCCAGTATTAAGTCATATAAGAAGAACTCAATTATTCAACAATCGTAATGATAGAGTGAAAGTTATATTTCATCCCGAATTCTTATCTTCAACGAGTCCTCTTTTCGGTATCGATTATGAAGAGTTTGTTCGCGGCTGTCATTTGGGTGTATTTCCGTCTTATTACGAGCCCTGGGGTTATACTCCGGCCGAGTGTACAGTTATGGGCATTCCTTCGGTTACCACTAATTTGTCAGGTTTTGGCTGTTTCGTCGCCGAACATGTGGCCGATCCCATGTCTTATGGTATTTATATAGTCGACCGTAGATTCAAAAGCTGTGAAGAATCTGTTCATGATTTGGCTCAATATATGTATGATTTCACAACACTTTCTCGTCGGCAGAGAATCATTCAGAGGAATCGTACGGAAAGATTGAGTGATTTACTCGATTGGAAAAATTTAGGTGACTATTATAGGATTGCACGTCAATTGGCTTTACATAGACTTCATCCTGAAATTCTCACTGAAGAACAAGACGCTAAAAGATTTTGTTATCCGCGACCCATTTCAGAGCCTCCGACACCGTCTGCGAGTGTTATTGCCAGCGATGATGAAGACAAAAGTGACACTCATTCCGATGTAGAAAAGGATGACAATTATGAAAATGATAACTTGATTCTCAAATTCTGATTCGATAGATCTTAGATTTTAAATGTTTTAAATTTAACTCTAATATTGATTAAAATTTTTCTTTTATAGTTTATTAACAATTTTGATCTTTTAATTTATAACTTAATCAAAGTATTCATCAATAAGTTTTATAGTGTTTATAATGTTGATTATTTCTTCTAAAATAAATACTAATTTTAATCTATAAATTAATCAATGGAATAATTTTGTTAATTTTGACCGAAATATCAATTTTTCTATGATTTATATGTATTTTCTTTTGCGATGAATCACTCAAAATAATTGTTAAAACCAAACAATCGATTTGTTCAGGTGTTTATATCATTAGCTTTGCATATGCTATGAATAATTTTAAGGTCAGGTTCAAGTTCTTTAGTATTATATCATAATAAGTTGATTGAGTACACAAGTTATACCTCTGCATAAAAGTTTAATGAAGGCATTAAAAACCAAAGTCTTGTGAAAGTCATTCAAAGTTTTAAATGACACGAACAGACAAAACCTCTTATGTTGACTTACTTTGAATCTGTGCACAAATAAAAGTTATCGGAACTAAACCTAAAGCTGAACTTTTATAACTTAGAATTAAATCTAATAAATCGAATGTCATCGTTATTTTGTTTGACGATTTCAAATAAATATTTTGTTCAGTTTTCAATTGAAAGTTTTAAGTTAGTAATTATTGTTTTGTAATTTAAGTGAGTGTTTACAGTAAAATATTTATAAACTCAGACTTCATTTTGATTTTTTAAGATTTGTATGTATTATAATTTATAAACCAATTGATAAAGTTAGCAAAAAAGTATCGAAATATTGTGACTTAAAATTCCGAGAATGTGATCTCGTTCTCATTAATCACTTACACGGATTTCGGAAGTTAACTTAATGTACGTGTTAGCTTAAATGTTAATGAGTTTCGATCACATATTGGGTAGAATATTTTGACCGAAGGAAATTAACCTACATGCTTTCTTTGTCTATGCCGCCTTTGAAAAGGGATCAATTATCGAGACTGCCAAATAATGAATAAAAATTCATAACTTTCCAAAGGCAGCATACTCAAAGAAAGAAGGTTAGTTGATTTCCTTCGGTCAAAATATTCTTCCCAACAACCAAAAAAATTTCCATTAAGCTTTTAAGTTATGTTATCCTACAAAAATCATTTAAGTCATTGATGAGAAAGATTGTGTATAAGAATTTATAATTAAATATGAATTTCAATTTTGAAATTTCTTATTGAATATTGCCTTGCTTAAATTCAGAATAAAGTTAGAGTAATCATGTAATCACTTTAAAGATTCAGTTAATTTCAAAAATTATTTAATTGATTCAAAGAAGTATTCGGAGAAAGCTTAGGATACATGCCTATGAAAAGGGATTTTCCTGAGATTTTTTATCAATATTATCGATATAAGTTGGTTTTATCGATATTAAGTCAATTTCATCGATATCAAAACAATATCTTCAATATTTAATCAATGCATTGATATTAAGTCAATTTTATCAATTTTAATTTAATATCATCAATGATGAGTTTATATTAATAATTTAACATCTTAATTATCATTTCCTGGGAATAAGTGCAAAATTTTAGTTTTTTAAAAAATTTGTCAAAAATTTGAACATTTTCTTCGAAATAATTTTTTTGTGTGTCCCCTATGCACGCTCCCTAAGCTTTTTCGAATGGCTCTTTTTATAAAATTATTTGGGCTTTTCACGACAGTTATCACTTTCTAGTTCTGTATTTTAGGTAATCATATTTTGAAATTTCACTGCCTTTATTTTGCGGAAATGGTCTGCAATTGGAAAAGATTTAGATTATCGAAATTTAAATAGATATCTCGACATATTTGGAGTCTTCTTCGAATAATTCAAATCAATTAAATATATTGGTTGATATAATTTAAAATATTATGGCAATTTACTGAAAAATTAGTTTTTCAATATTTTAACTCCTTCACATTTGAATCTTTTTTCAAAGTTAATCAATATTAAGTATTTATTTTTTGAATATTTTGCAATAATTGATACGAATTAATTAATAAATTGCAATAATTATTGGTTGAAGAACTTTTTCGAAGAACAAATCTGAAAACTCTTTATCATTTCGAATGATTAGATCAGATGAGGATTTTTGAATTATAATTTATTTTTTTTATTTTGACACATAAAAATTGTGTTTATTTCAGTAGAACTACATAAACGTTATTAGATAACAATCTATGGATGTGTCGTAATGTTGAACAAAAATTATTGAGTTTACGGATAATCGTGATATATCTAGGCTTTGCATGCAATCTAAATACAAAAATTTATTGACACTAAATTTGATTAAAAATAAATAAATGATAATTTTCAAAATACAGAAATGACTTTCAGATGTGAGATGAGATACAGAAATGATATCATTTTCAGTACGATCTCGATATGATATAATTGATTTAAATAACAATTTGAATCATTTAGCAAATGACCAATTATAAAATTAAATTATTTCATTTATTTAATAACTTAGTTCTGGTATTTAGATGAGAAGTTCCATAATATTTAATTTGAAATAAGAAAATCTAAAAAAAATTTCAAATTTTTAATAAGTATTGAAAGTGATGGATCTTTGAATGAAAATCTTATTATTGGTTGATTAATAACTATTTGGTGAGTAATATCTTTTATTTGATTGACAAAAATTCTTATCTAATTGTTCATAATTTCTATGTGAACGGTTGTAGTTAAGTAATTGTGAGTTAATCCGGGATGATCTCTGATGCATAGGATCAAAATTTAGGGAAAGATATATAAATTTTGGTGATTATTGTAGCATTAATTATACCAGTACTCAAATTGATGTTGTATTAAGCTCGAATCAATGAACTAAACCCTTCAAATTTTGTTCCTTATGTATCATTTTAGAATTGATAAAAACACATTTACTTGACGAAGAGTGAACATAAGTTGTAAGTAATTATTAATTGAACATCAATACAATTTATGTTGAAACATACAGCCATAATTGTGATAAATATTTGATTTGGCTTAATTATGCTCAAAATTGATGCTTTTAGACCCAAAATTTATGCTTTCCACAGAGAATTATGCCGTTTTATGCTCAAAACTCTGAATTAAGTTATGCATTTTTATGAATCATAAAGATCATTTATAGTTATGATCATTCGACAATATCGAAATTATTCTTTTTTAAGCTCTCGCTCCTAAAAAGGATAATTATTTATCTCTAGCCATAATACTATCAGATTCTGTACTCGTACTGGTCCACTGCAAATAGACAATAAACCGGAACGACATATGGGAGTATAGTTTATAAGCTTAAATCAAACCTTAAATAATAGAAATTAATTAAATCATTATAAACTGTCATCATTCAAGGATCTTTAAAAGTAAAAGCGATCCTTCTCGACAAAAAAGAATTTGAGTTTCAATGAACACAAATTTAAAATTTCGCTTTTTTTCAATTTCAAGTCTATTATGATTATCCTTGAGAATCCTCTTGTGTTGTAATAACTGTTTTCGGTGTGACTACTTGTTATTCAGAGCTATATTCCTATCAAATTTAGCAGTCGTTTAATTCTTTATTTAGTTCTTATAACTCAAAATAGTTTTCAATTAAGTCAAACCGATTTAATCTTAAGATTTTTACAAAATTTTAAGGCGGTTAAACTGCAAATAAGTTTTTCATCATAAAAGTTTGTATTTTTGTATTATTTATAGATACATTTTAATAACTTTTTAACTGAAAATTTAATTTTGGAACCAAAGTTCAATCACTCGAAAATACAATTTTGAGGAGCTTTAGAAATATTAAACATTTATTGAAATTTCTGGTTTTCTAACTTTGTTATATAGTGAATAAGGAGAGCATAAATGGTAATACTTTTTCGATTTGGTCTATATTTGGTGAGTAAATTAAATATTTAAGTTTAATACAACAGCTAAACCGGATATTTTAAAATAGAATACTAATGGATGAGCATTAAGTTGCGTAAAATAAGTTAATTTTTTAATTCTTTTTTAGTCTTTGGTCATTTTCGTTTCCTACTAAAAAAGTTTCTATTATTCCTTTTAAATCAAAGTTTTATATAAAAATAGTTGTATTGCAATTAAAATCTTTAATTCTCTCAAATAATAATTAATTGGTTTTTAGAAATTAATTAAATTCTGTTTAATCTAATCTGTGAGGTATATGAACAAAAACTATTCTCTCACTGTACGTCAAAAACACTATTATTGATTCTTTGAGTTAACCCTAACCTTAACCTCATCCTCAATACTAGTTATTTCCTAAATTCAACTACTGTTACATCGATTCAAATTATTTTTATAACAGCTGAAAAGGCAAACAAACCGAGGATTAAGAATATTCATTTCATAAATCTATAGCTTATTTTTATAATTATTTCCTCTTATTATAGAATGTTTGCTTATTAATAAAGTTTCGCTTTACTGACTGTAATGATAAATATTGAAAGTGTTTGAGTTATAAGGATATAATACGGCAAAACCTACTTTTATAGTTGAATAATCGATAGAATATTTTAATGATATGTTGTTTTGAGTGAGTTCAAAATCGTCTATTTCTATACTTTTTTGCCAATAATTGATTATTTGTCACAGAAAATCATTGATTTCAAGCTTTTATACATAGGTTGAGTTTTGGGTGAAATAGGCAACAATTGTGCCCTTTTTTATTAAAATTCTGATTAAGTGTTTGAGAACGCAGGTGTGTTAAATCATAAATATTGAAAACTTGTTTGCGTAAGTTTTGATGTTTATGTGACTAAAAATGTTCAAAATATTAGCAAATAATCAATTGAATGCTTTGTAAATTATAATTTGAAGTTTATATTGAATTTTGTTTTTAGCAACTGATGAAATGAAGAATAAAACTTTGAGAACCGAAGCGCCACAATCAAAGCTTAGAATATTAATCAAAGAACTATTGGCCGAGTTTTTAGGCACTTATATGTTAATGGTAAGTTTACATTTACCTCAATTAATCTCTTATTAGTTAGTATTTTATTTTGAATTTTACAATTAATTATACGTTTGGATAGATTTCATGGAAAATCAAAATTAATTGCTGCCAAGTTTTACGAGACTTAAATCATAATTTATAGCAAAAAATGATGAAATAATCGAATAAATCTCACATTCCAGTGCTTTACTTTTGAATGCATATTCTTTAATTTCAATAAATTCAAAATAATTATCCCTGAAGATGATCTTGAATAACATTTTAAGAGCCAGCTTTCGATTGATTTATTTTTTTGATTAACTTTATCTTTTGATCTTTTTTGTTATAGAATAAAATTAAGTTGAAAATAAAAATGAATAACGACTTAAGTTTGTTGACAGTAATAAATCATTGATTTATTAATGAGTTAAATATTGAGGAAATACTGAATTATTGTGAAAAATGATTAAGTTTTTTATGATTAAAATCTTAGGCTCGAGAAAATAATACTAACTTAATATCTATATATAATATACTGACGAGTAATGGTTCTGTTTCTCTAATATTCAATCGCAAACGTTTATACCGTACAGTAGTCTTAATAAAAACACTTTTATTTAACCTGATATTATAAATACATGTTAGCATTTGTTTGAAATCATGTCACGTCTGGAAAATGCAAACTTTCAATTTTTTTATAATTAATCTTAAATCTTTCAAAAAATCTCCGAATCATTTTATTACTTATATTTTGATCAATTATTCTAAACTTGTTTTTCTAAATATTGGGAAATTTTTAAAAAGAAATATCACTCTCAACAGGAAGTTTTCACATAAAATTGTTGAGTCATTTTCGATGAAGACTCAAAAATGAAAATATTTATGATTATGTAATTGAAATTTCTTTCAAAGAATAAGCAAAAATAGATGTTTATTAATTCAGTTGTTCTTTTGAAATAAATTATTTAATTCTTCAACCGTTTCAAGAGTTAGAGTACTGAGAAATTGTTGAGTGATGAAAATTCCACTTTTTTGGACAATAACTAATCACTAAATAACTGGAAAGCATAATAAAAGCCTTTCAATCTATATATAAACATATAATTATCCATAAACTTAAGCTGAAGTACAGCTTTTATATCTCAATCAAGAAAAAAAAGTTTCCTTGAGTTTCATCTTGAACTTGAACTTATTTATAGCTTCAAGTTTTGCTTATGCAAAACGGAATATTAGTTTTCATAATCAATATTTCGCAAAAATAGCCATCAGATTATTGAACGATTTGATGAAAATTAAAAAAATAAAAATATATTAATTTTGTTTAATGAGCTAAAAACTGATTATTTTTAGTTAATAGGCTGCACGTCTACGGCTTCTTTCGTTTTGAATCTCAATAATAATAAAGAAAAAACTATAGATTCATCCGGTCTTTCTTATTGTTGGGGTTTCGGAGCTTTTATAGGGATCTCCGCATCGATGGCAATATCTGGAGGACATATAAATCCCGCTGTTTCAATAGCATTTGCATCGATATCTCGTTTTCCGTGGTCTAAAGTGGGACCATATATATTGGCTCAAATTGTTGGGTCATTTTTGGGAACCGCCACTTCATATCTAGTTTATAGCGATGCTATCAATGCTCAGCACAATTTAGAGCCTTTAGTTAATAGAACAGATTTAAGAGCTTTTGGTCACCCTCTGAGCACTGGTGGCATTTTTGCCACATATCCTGCGCCTCATATCACACTCATAGGTGTTTTAATTGATCAGGTAATTAATTAGTGATGAAAATGATTGCAATCTCTCCTTAGTTGAAAAATTGTAACCAATGTTTGTTTATTACAGATAATAGCGACGGCTTCACTGCTTATTTCTGTTATGTGTGTCGTCGATAAAAATAATCTAAATATTCCAATGTTTTTACAACCATTTCTGTTAGCATTTGTAATCGCAACCCATGGACTCGCTTTCGGTTTCAACTGTGCGTCTGCTCTCAACCCGGCTCGAGATTTTGGACCACGACTTTTCACATCAGTAGCGGGTTGGGGTCCACATGTCTTCAGGTGAAGATTACTTTACATTTCAGATTCAAACAAATCATAAAATTAAACTAAGTATTAATTTCTTTATTTTCTCTGATAAAGACCTCTTAATGGCAACTATTGGTGGTCCGGAGGAATAGTTGGCCCTATTATTGGAGCCATTCTAGGAGTTTGGATCTATTATTTTGCTATTGAATATTTAAATCCTCCAAAACATTCTCATTCTGAAGAAAATAATGTTAACGCTAATGAATTGAAACCTCTCTAAAGTTAGTAAAAGTTAATGAAAAGTTTTATAAATAAGTTATTTTATTAGGACTTTCGCTTAAATTAGTTGTGAAAAATCCTTTTAATCTATAGTGTGTTTGAAATTATATTCTTAAAGTTGAATTTTATTCGATTTCTACACATAACTCAATAATCTCACGAATAATGTTTTTAATTTGCGAAAATTCCATTACTGTTGCAATTCTTCAATATTTTATTCGATTGTTAATTAGTATAATTGAAAGAATTAATTTTTAGAGGAAATATAAAGTATTATTTTTTATGATTCTATCGTTTCATTTATTTCGATGTTTATATCATGTATTGATTATAACTTACCATTCATTACAGTATTAAATAAAAATGCCTATTATTAGCCCCATATAATTGTCATGTTTTAATGTGATTGAACTTAATTCAAATTCATCACTAATTAAGAGTTTAAACATTTATTTATTTATTAATCAAATTCATTATTGTTATTGCATAAATAATTCTTGAAATTTTATTGTGAAAATTTGAATAAACTTTTATTTTGTTATGAATTCAATTTTAAGACTTGAAACATGCCTTTCGATTGAATATAAATTTAAATAATATTTAATTGATCATCAAAAGCAATTATTTTAACTGATAAAATAGTTTATACAATTTTAAGTGTTATATAAAGTGGTGATTCCAGACCGAAAAATACGATAACGTATAATCTTATATTGTATTTGAAACAAGTTATCTATACTTCAAATAATGTTCTGATTTCAAGTCGCAAAGTTTTGTAGCATTTTTGACACAAAATCAAATTACAAAAAGTTGAGAAAACTGATGATTAAGAATGAATATATTGAAGACGGATAGTAAAGAAGTCCTCTAATCAGTTATCCCTAACATATGTATTATATTATTTTAGATTTTATTTT
>JAQFXV010000469.1:0-22056 GCA_034694065.1 Camisia spinifer
TGAAAAACTAACCATTTTCGTATGTTGATATCCATAAAGATTATGAATTGACAAATGGTTTGTCATATTTATATCCGGATAAACTGAATCAAGACATGGAGTATTTTCATTCATTTCTGAATAACGATATAAATCCCAGTTATTATCTTTTAGACTTTTCCAACACGTTTGATTGCCTGTTTGAGAATAACTCAAATCTAGTGGTGTATTGTAGCTGAGTATTAGACCATCGATCTGTTCGAAATTGTCGTTGAGCTCTTTTGTTAAACTTTTTTCAACTGAATCACTCATATAATAGGGATATATAACTGATTCGTTTTTGACACCTTTTATATTTTGAATAAAAAGTAATTTAGATAAAAAAGTTATTTGTAATGGTTAATGATGGATACTCTCAAGCATATGAGTGCTCGGTAGCGAACGCGAGCTCCAGAGCTTGTTCGAGCAAGAGCGCTAGTGTACGCTAATGACTCGTATTGGCGGTGTCAGCGTATTGAGCGTGAAAATCAACTTTTCAAAGATAGATCAAAGATTGGTCAACTTTATAGAAATTTGATATTAAAACTAATATCTGTCACAATTCTATAATTAGATGGGTTTTAGATTCGTAAAACTATCAAACTTCTTCTTGCTTGTTTGGGATAAGAATACAGAATAAGAAAAGTTTTAACATTTTGTGCATAATATGGCGCTGAGCCAGTCTAACAAATTCTGATGCTCTGCGCTCACGCTCGCTACCGAGCGCTAATATGCTCGAACGTGTCCACCATAACTCATATAAAAGGATATAAACAATTTTATTACCAGTAAGCTTTTCATAAACTCCACACCAATCATAGAAATATCCTATATATGGCTGTCCAGTAGTCCTGTTCTTCAAAACATCACTCCATTGGGTCTTAGATTCTTTTTGAGGCACTATTGATGCAGTCATTTTAGTGCCATTATTCTTAACGTGTTTTTCATAAAATTCCTTCAACTGTATAAACTTTTCTTTAGCACTGAAAAGATTGGAAGAAAGAGCAGAATCTCCACAATCAGACTCAACGGGCACTTCTCTATTACGCATTTCTAATAATACTTCAATAGCTTTGGACGTATCACAAGTTGTACGACATAAATGAAAACCTAAAGCCCAATACGGCGGAAGTGATGGTCTACCGATCAAAGATGTCAGTTGTTTAATAACATCCGCAGGTTTCGGACCCATAAAGAAGTGCTGAATTATTCAATTAATTCAGAAATTAGTAAATTTTCTTAAGGAAAAATACAAAAAACTCACAAAATCTAAATCTCCGCCAATAGTCCTAAATGTAAGACTAGGCCTACTATTAGTTATGACTTCAATAGGATGTGTATTTATGAGGAGAACTCCATATGCATTACCATCTCCTTCAAGACCTAAATAGAATGGATGTGAACCGAACCAACTCGACTGGTTTGCAGTCAGATTCAAATGTTGTTTGTTAAATATGGCCCAATCCTAACAGTTAAATATTTGCATTATATGAAAAGCAATTTATGGAAAAAAAAATTTAATTATGAACCTCTGGATAAGTCATATTATGCTTAAAACTTTTAGACGGCGATTGACCCAAACCGAAAATCATGTCATTTGGCAATAATGTTGTTATTTCTATAAATCCTTTGCTGAAAATGAATGGAGAATAATCTCCGGTATTAAATATAAGTGTATTTGTTTGCTTTCTTCTAACACTTATAGTGAAGTCATCTTTTTCTTTCGATGGCCAATAAATACTAGCATTGCTGACAATACTATTATTAGCTTCTTTTAAGTTATAGTCTAAATATTGTTTTGAATAGTCTATAATTTGAAAAATGAAGAAAATTTATTAGAAATAATGATGATAATTATTAGATAAAGTGGATTATTGTTCGATATTTATTGAGTCGAACATATAAGTTTGAAGAATTATTCTATTACGAGAGTGGGCAACAATTGAATACATTCAATAACTCCAGAATAACTCTAATCTCTGTATGAATAGCTAACAAGTAATTGTAATTGGACTTAAAAACATCAAATATAACATGTTCGTTTTTTGATAACAAGAATGATTCGAATAAAAAATGAATCACTATATAACCAGCTTTAATGTGTAATGCGATCAATTGTGAGGTTACAAAACTTAAACAATACACAATTTACAGTACAGACAAAAAATAACATCCTATTCTCAAACTATTCAGTAATTATTTATAAGACTAATTATCTTTTAGATAAGTCTTATTATCAATACAAGTATTTGAATCCTGACTCATTACTATTTCACTTATAAATTAGTAATTTTTTTATTAGATTCAAATTAGTTTTGGTCTTTGGATAAGGTGATTATGTGATTACGTAATATTACAATATTTGACAGTCTCTTACTCTGAGAATCTTGACATGTCTTTCTAACAGATATGAAAATCATCTGCGCAAACATTGATTCAATTTTGATAAAGACTCAATCAAAAATGATAAGTCTTATCAATAATTAACTTATTAAATAGGTTCAGAATCGGATTTCATGTATTGAGTGTAACAGACAGGTATGTTTAGCTGTATTTTTTAAACCTGAAACTGTTTCTGTTGACTGTTTCACATTCGCATTTAACCTAAAAATTACCCTTTTCTTTACCTTTGATTATACAGCAGTTAGACGTGTACTCAAATTATAAAATATTTTACTAGTTTTTCTTTCAAAGCTCAAATTAAAATTGTCAACATTTTTGAAATGAATCTAAATTAACGAGAAAAATTTGTTGGAATACCTGTTGAATTTTCAGTCGATATTTTAATACTAAAATGTGATGCATCGTAATGCTTAAGAGTCAATAATAGTTTTTTCTCTATAACCGGACCATTATCTGTATTATTATTATCCATATCAAAATATTTCGGTATTTTATCAACTGTTAGTGTTGCTGATTGATTACCATTGGTTTTTTCAATTTTATACCCGGGCATTTTCTGCGTTCTCTTGTCTATAATACGATAATAACATTTTATTTGGTCTCCAGTTGCGAAGTCATCCCAACAACATTCAGGACATAATAAGCATTCAATTTTAGTTTTATTCTGATTCAAAGTTGGTCTTTGTGGGTAACAGTTATACCTTAGTAGAAAAAAGTGATTGCAGTTTAATTTAAACTTTCAAATTTCAAAAAGAAAATTCAAACTTGAAAATTATTCTTTTTCAATTAAAATTATTTTTAAGATAATCAATTTTTGCTCAAATGTTTTCGAGTTAAGTTTTGATTTCTTTTATTCATACCTCAAATCTGATTCAATAGCACAAGAATCTGATTTTATTTTCCAGATTTCTCGCCAAATAAAAGGAGTTCCGATACCAAT
The DNA here is from genome assembly GCA_034694065.1 of Camisia spinifer. Lineage (NCBI taxonomy): Eukaryota > Metazoa > Arthropoda > Arachnida > Sarcoptiformes > Camisiidae > Camisia > Camisia spinifer. Next base: position 3,362 of record JAQFXV010000469.1, read on the forward strand.
AAAAGCACAGAGTATTAACACTATAAATATTTGCATTTTATTATTATATAATAAAAATTCCCAACATTTTGGTTCCTTAATTAATAAACTTTCTTGAGCTGAATCTTTCATTATATATAAAAATTTGTGAATGTTCTGAATTTTTTTTCAATGAATAAATTATAGAAAAGAATGATTGAGAGAAAATTAGTTAACACAGAAGTACGATATTAATTGATGTTAAATGTCAATAGTAACGCAACAAAAGTATTCTTGCGTTTTATGGTTATCTCAGTTTTGTTCCTAATGATTGCATAAAAGAAAAATGTGTTAATACTTAGAAACCGTGACATTTATAAAAGCAATTTATAAGAGATATGATAATAAGTTTTGAGAAAAATAAACAAAGTTATCATTTTTTGCATTGTTTAGTTGACATTTTAAGAAGATAACCAAAAGATCTTAACTTTCTCTATGATCAAATTTAGTTGAGTTAAAATAATCTTTATTGAAGTTTATTTGATTGGAAAATAAGAATAATTTGGTCCTAATTTAAGAAGAAAAATACAATAATATCAATTTAATTCAATTTAATGAGTTTATTTTTATATCAATCAATACAGTGTTAAGAATGAGTCTAATTCAGGAATAAAAACTTTTTAATGTTATATTTAGTTTTTGGTAATGTTTGTATTGATAGTAAACTGATATTATTATTGAATACAGAGTGAATAGTGCGGGGTTTGGGTATGGATTTATAGTGGTTGCAAAAATACTTAAGTTTTAGACTTAAAGACTAAGACTTAAAAAGACTAAGAAGTTTTAGGATTGAGGAGTTATTAATTTTCAGTCAGAATATTTTTTTATTCAGTTTTCCCAAAATTGTTTTCTGAAAAAAATTAACACATATTATCTCAAAAAAAAAGTTTTGGAATTCATGACGTTAGGTGATTAGATATTAATACTAACTATATTAGCGTTTAAAAAGATTAAATTTAAAGAAAACTTAATATTAAATTTATTATTATCACCGTTTTGTGAATGGTATGCAATTTATGAGAAATCCCTCAAATTTAATACACTGGACGCCAGAGATTTAAGAGATTTCTCATAAATTGCATACCATTCACAAAACGGTGCGATAATAACTCTTGGGGTGTATCACTTAATTTATTTTTCAAAAATATCTTTTCACAAAATTTATCAACTTTTTCGGTAACTTAGATTTTTTACTACAAAGTTTAAACAAATTCTTATTTTTTGAATAAAGTTTTTACTACATCTGTTTTTTGAATTGTCAAATGAGGGTCAATTTTCATAATGAAAAATTCAATTACCCATTTAAGAGTTTATTTCAAAAAATATTCCAAAAAGATCATAGCAATTATTGATATGAATTGTATTATTTTTTAATTTTAACATTAAATTTAATCCATAAAGAAAATTTATTAAATTTTTAAACTCTAAATTATATGAATAAATTGACACAACAAAAAACTTTTAATAAAGTTAATATAACTAACAGATGGCAGTTATGACTCAATTATTTATTTTCATATTTTCATATTTTTCATTTAGGGTACATTTGAATGAAAAATAATGTAGAATATAATTGAATCATATTATATAAAAACTTCTACAAAAAATTAATACTTATTTCAATACATTATTTAAGGGAAAAAAGTATATAAAAAATGATCGCATTTAACAATAATTGTTAATAATATAAAAACTTAAATTAAAATAAATTAAATAACAATTAAATAGATTTTAAAAGAATGCCTAAAATAACAAAATGTTCATTTTCTGGATGCGAATCAAATGTAATGAATAATAAAGACTTGTCTTTTTTTAAATATCCCGTAACTGATAGAAAAAGGTATTTATTATTGATTAAAAACTAATTTTTCAAAACGATAATTGACTTAAAAAATAATATAATAAATAAATAGATGCGAAAAATGGGTGAAAGCCTCAAATAATCCACAAATAATTGAATTATTTAAACAAAATTCACGAATTCTAAGCTATAGAACTGTATGTGAATCGCATTTTCACAGTAAAGACATCTCTGTTTACGATCACAGAAAAAAATTAAACACTAAATCGCTTCCAAATAACGAATTCATTTTTAATCATAATTATAATAATAGTTATAATAATATAAATATTAATAATAATCGAATTACAAACTCATCGATAGTTAAAAATAGTAATAAATTAATTAATAAATCAGTTAAAAGAGAGTCAAATAGTCTGGAAATCATTGAAATAAATAACGAATCAATTGATTATTTGGTTAATAAAAAGCGAAAATTCAATAATAATTGTAATAATATTGAGATAATTGAAATCGAAGACAACAGAACCACAAATAATAAGTTCCTTTTGGGTCACGAATTGTTTAAATTGAAAAAAGAGTCCAATAATAAACTGAATAGTTTTGAGAAAAATATAAATTTAAATGAGTTTACGATTGAATCTAATTATATGTGTAATGATTGCGATCTTATGTTTGAAACCGAAGAACTATTTAGAACTCATATTGAGTCGCATTCAGGTATTCATTATTTAGTTTAAAAACTTTTTATTCAATAATTATTTAATCTCTGTTTTAGTTCTCAAATAATTTTTGAGAAAGACTTTAAATTTTCCCATTTTTTGCACTTTAATTAACTTTTTTTTATTAATATAAATACTATTTAACTCATTAATAAAATATTTTAATTATTTAACAGATAATAATAGCCAACAGTCGTCTCATGACAGCTATGAATCCAATTGTTTTGATTATAAAACATCAAAACCTGTTATAAATCTGTGAAAATATAAACTAATTCCAAATTATTTATATGTTTATTATGAATATAAATACGATTCTGTCTTAATTCAACTCAAACTAATTGATAATTAAACTAAAACTAATTAATGACTGTTTGAATGATTTTCATCTCAAAAATTGGTTAAAATTTTTAAAAAAAACATTTAAACTTTATTAACACTTATTAACAATTATTTATTCGCTTTATTTAACGGTATATTTATTTTTCTCGAGTTATTATCTTTTATTTGATATTAACTTAAATTATTTTATTACTAATTTTTTCTTCACTACCGGTAATAGTTTTCTATTTAAGAGATTTTCACAACAGTTGAGTTGAGTTTCTGTAAAAATTTGTACACATTCTGAAAAAACTCTCGATTTAGTTCTCCTTAAAGTGCAGAAAATTTATTTCAAATATAAATATATTTAAGTAAATAATTTCAAAACAGATTGTTTTTTATGTACAGATTTTGATTCAATTTAAGTTATTTGTAATCAAATAAATAATTATCACAATTCAGTTGAATTGTATTTTCAGACTATGTTCTGATTGTAAAATAATTTATACTTCAACTAATATCAAATCAAATAAAAGATCATTTAAGTTAAGTTTTCAAAAGCAATATTCTATTCAGTTTTTGTATAATAAATTGATTTCAAAAAATTACAGATCAATAAATTGTGAAATTTTGGTAAATTAACTGATATTTTACTGAAAGACTCATTCAGTTCTATTATTTTATTAAATCTGCTGTATATTGAAAATGGATTTAAACATGTATAACAAAAATTAAATCAAAGAGAGGAATAAAACAGAAAAACTGTTTTTTAATAATTAAGTTTATATAATAATTGAATCTTTATTGTTATTTATAATGAGATTTCGTTTATTAAAAGATCATAATAATAGAGACACGAATGAATTTGATTACCAATTGTGGTTTGTGGTCCCGCATTAGAATCTTCTTTTTAACACAATATTAATTAATTCATCTCTTTTTTAAGTTCAAATATTGTATTGATTCGATTATCTGTATAATAAAGCTTACATATTGTCATCATTTCATTTATTTTTGCATTTTATCATTCAATAAATATTCGAAAAATTATTGATCAATTTAAAACTAAGACCTTCAACAATAATTATCCATCAAATACTCTTCTGTATGTCTTCATAATATTGGTTGTTTTAGGATTCTTTATTCGAATTATTTTCATCAATTTTTTACAGTTCTCAATAATGATTGCATTGAATTCTATGTAAATTCCATTATTTTGTATTTAAGCCACTGGAAAGTTTGAAATTAGTTTTAGATGATTATAAACCGTATCTTAAATATGCATTTAATCAAAAATATCTGCCAAGTGAACACATAATTGGTTTTGCCATTCTTTTTTATGTTTAAATAGTGCTTAAGTCCGAACATTTATCTCCGAACTCTGAGCGCCGTATTTTAAGCATAATTCAATGCTAATTCATTTTACTTAACCTGTACTCAAAAACACTTGAATCTACATATTCTGGTCATCATTTGGTCATCCAAACAAACCTGATATTCTTCAGTAATATTGTCGTAATTATCCATAATTATATTGATTAATAAATCAATTAATGGTTACATCTATTTTCTGTAATTCATTAAATGTAATAATAAATTAATTTTATATTATTTTTTACCGAAAGATTAAATAAAATATTAAATCGTATTGAATGAAAATAAATTCATTTAAAACAATTCAATTCAAAGCTATTTATGCTTCAACTTATTATTACTTAATTTGATATTAAATATCGATTTTGAATTAAATGTCAAATTAATATTTTTATAGATAGAAATTTTTAATCTTTATATAACTGAAGTAACTCTTGTATAGCCTTAAAAATATTTTAAAATTCATTTTTATTGGATTCATATTAACTTATAAATAAATTGTGGCGAAAAAACAGAAAATTATTGGGAGACATGTTTTGAATTGAATATACATTAGTTTCGCTCATAAGTAAAAATAATATCCAATTCATATTTAGTTAAAAAAAATTAGTTAAATAAAGTGTTAATTATAAAATGGCTTAAAATTTAAAAAAGCTTAAAAACAAAATTAATTAATTAAATCCTTAAAATAAGCAATAATTCTGATCTCATTCGATGAAAGTATTAGTAATCAAATTAAGATAATTATTAGACATTCGCCAATTCAAAAGTCAATTCATGTTCAGCCAGTCTTTTATAAATATTGGTTCCATCGAATGCCGCGCCAGGAGTTAAGACACCACCACTTTATCATTGATTATAAGATTAAATTTACTTAATAAATAAAAGAGAATAATAATAAACTCACTTATTAGGCATTTGATCCGATTCTTTAAGTAAAGTGAAACCTGACTGAACCAGACATGTAGAAGTAGCCAAATATCCGGGATCTAAACCCTTAACTCTGACCACAACTGTTTTATTATAAGGTAATGCCGGCTCATCTGTTGGTTCGCTTAACTTTTCGTTCCAACCCTTGCCCACAATTATCAGTTCAAACTTAGCGTCTCTTATCTGTTGACGAGTGGGTCCGCCCCTTACGAACAGACCAAATGAAAATAGTTTTGGATGCTTTTCGAGTAAACTTCTTCCCCAACGGAATGAAGCGAATGTCGCGAAAATCGCGCCAACTATTAATGTCCCGAAAACTGCCAGAAGTGAAGGTAGAGTAAAATATGTCTGTATTTGAGTCGGCCTTTCATTGAGTTTTTCATATTTGTATTGTTGTGTTCTTTGAACAACTGAACGATCACTTCCAGGGAACTGAAGAGCCCATCCATTTGTGTATTCACTTTTGAACGGAAGACTCCTTTTATAATTGAAATTTTTTTGTTAGAAATTTTGAAACTTTGATATTAAGAATAAGTTAGAGTTTGAGCAGAACTTGTATGCAAAGTTTTTATGTATTTGTTGACATACTTTCTCGGCAATGGATATTTAGATTTAGGCTGTCTTTTAGTGAATATTTCTGAATAGAGTCGACGACGTATTTCTTTTAATTCATTGAAGTTTGCGAACCCATGAATGGCCGAATGCCACGTCCCGTAATTCGTTTTATGTCCCTAAACAAACAATTTATAATTTCAATTTATTTATTTCGGACTAAAACTCATCAAAATATAGGTGAAAACAAATGATTCAAATTAAAGAGAAAAACTAATCGAATCATGTTTTTAAAAAGAGCACTTTTGAGATCTTTATTGAATTTTTTTTAAATATGTTAACCAAACCTTTAAGTTTATGAAAATATTTTACTATCAATACTGTCTTATTAATTATTCATTTATTAAATGTTAATATATTTCGTTATGTGTTTTCATTCCTCATAGTTTTTATTAAGAGTTATTCAATGAATAAATAATTAATAAATCTTTTTTCTTAGAAATTATGAGTTTTTAGCTCAAGGATTTAGACTTGAAGTTCATTTATTCCGGGATTTGTCTAATTGTAGTTTAAAACAATTTGAAATAAAATATAATAAAGATCTGAAAAGTGCTGATTTTGAAAAACATGATTTTTGAAATTTTGAAACTTATCCTAACCTGAGGTCCAGTTTTGATAGTCATATAAGTTTCAACAGCATTAAGCTCTCCATCAAAATGTTTCTTCAAATACTGAACGCCTAAATCACAAGGAATACTATCCCAACCGCAGGCGCTTATTATATAAATGCCTTTCTCTTGAGCCACTTTATTATACTTTAATTGCATTGATTCCATATATTGAGGTTCACCAGAAATGTCCAAATGATTAGTAGCGGTTTCAACACATGCTTTCACAACTTGTTCACCGAAGAACCGATACGGGCCCACACAGTTCAATACTAATCGAGTTCTTCGACTCATAGCTTGAAGCGATTCATCGCTGGAAACGTCGGCTTCAATTTTGGGAATATTTTTCAAGTCTAGACCCGTTTCTTTTGAGGCTATATTCAAAACTTCCTCCAATTTCTGGGCACTTCTTCCAGATATCGCCCATTTTATGGGGTCTTTTTGTGCAGTTCGCGCCACTTCTTCGACAACGAACTGACCCGTAAAACCACTGGCGCCGAAAACTATTAAATCAAACTCTCGTTTCTCACTCGACATTCTTTTTTAATTCTTCAAAATCTGAACAAAATAATTAAACTCTAAAATAGAATAATTTTATAATAGCTTTGATTTTGAATGATATTTAACATTAAATACTAATTAACTGAAGAAAAAATTCTGAAATTTGAATAAATGGAAATAAATTGAATTATTGTAATGAATAACTGAATGAATTGCTTAACTATTACTTAGAAATTGGCCATAAAGTCAAGGATTTCTTTATCTTGTTTTGACGCGACTTCAAGTTCAATGTTAAGCAAAAATTATGTTAAATGTTATGCAATGAAAAATGCACTTATTTTTAGTTTATGATGATTTTGAGGAATACTTTTCGCTTATTTAATCAGATTTTTTTTTATCTCAAATGGAATATTTAAATAGATTTTGATTTATCAAAAACATGACTTTGATGCAAAAATGAATAATTAACATGATAAATAATTGAGTCAATACAGAAATGGTCGTTTAGTTTTACTGCATTCCAATAAGCATAATAAATGTCAATTAATTTTACTTACTTTTATCGTATATATTATTGTTATTTATTATCAATTATTTATTGAATAGCTTTTAAATGTAATCTAAAATTATTTGAATATTCAACTATTGTTTTGATTGTCTTTACGTGAAATAGTATTTATCAATATTTGTTTATAAACTGATTCGAGCAAGAAATTGTTTATAGAAATACTATACCAATGTTTTTACACTGAAAACCAATCTTAAAGGACGTGTTGTTATAGAAACTCGTTTGACGTTTTACTCAACTTTTAACTAGTTTTCTATGAATGATTCATTCTTTAAAAAACTTTTGAAAAATGCAGAAAATAGACTTTAAAAGTTAAAATTGTTGTACAATAAATCAAAACAAGTTTAGGATAAGCACCATATTTGAAACTTAAAAATAGAAATACATGTACATCTATTTAATTACAATTTCTGTAGAAAGATATGAGAATGAATGAGTTTCTGGAAAATAAGCTAAGTTTTATAATTTAGTAGACTCTGCGCCTGTTCTAAAAACGGGAAAAATGTGGGTGAAAATACTTTGCATTTATATTAGTAAAACAGGCTGAAGGGGTTGTCACACTACTGATTGTACTTGGCTATACTCCGGATGTTGATCAGATCTCCGACAGGAGTTGGCCTCACCACTCGTGGTACTTCGTTAGGTTAGGTTTTGTATCTATCGAAAGTCATATTAATCAATTTTAATAATTTCTATGTATGTCCGGCTATAGACTCGGCCCTGTATATGATAAAAGACAGGTATTGTTATAACAATCGGGACAGCCTTAGCCAACAAATTTCATTGAAAAGTGATCAGTGGCCGAATTATCGAATTTTTCTTATTCCCAACTAATGATTTTCTATAGGATAATTTGTTTTTAAATATTATTATAGATAGAATGGAGAGTCCTTTCGGTTTTGTGGTCAAATACAGCCGACTGTACGACTAATTTAAATGCAAAATTTTTACTCAGTGGCGGACATATATAGATACAAATGGAAATTATTTTATAGATATTGCTTTTTTCTCAATATTTTCAATTTTTGTTAAAATTATCGATTAATTCAAAAGTATAGGAATTGAATTCATTTATTACTTCAGAATATTTGAAAATCATTTGCAATTTTTATTCATCAATAGTTTATTAAAATCATATCAAAACAATATTTTAAGAGTTTTTAATAATTAATTTATAAATTATATATCACTGAAAACTACTTTTCAAAATGAGAATACAATTAAAGATCGGATTTAATTAAAAACAAAACTTAACAAACATTGGAAAATAATTCTCAGGAGAAAAAATATTAAGAATTATTGAAATGCAAAAAAAGTAGAAATACTGAGATTACAAAATAATTGAGGCAAAAAATGCTCAAAACTGAAGAACTGGTAATACAGGTATAATTGCATAATAAAAACAATTGATTATTACAAACAATTTCAATTAATTTAATAAAAAATAAAATCCTGAGTTAATTAATTAATAACTAAAAGCCTCTCGATTTCTGTGCGGCAACAAATTCTGGATAATCAATAAATCCATCTTTATTTTTATCGTCCATATCGAGTATGGGATCAATCATTTCTTGTAATTCTTGATCAGTGAATACTTTAGTAGTTCCAGAGGGCGGAGCGTTTGCTCCCAAATGCTTACTCTCTTCAACTGTAAAACAATATAAACAATTACTTTTTAAATCAATGATAACTAAATTTGTTTGAATTAAATCTAATGAAAACTAGTTTAATAGAAATCAATGTTTATCGCAAAGAAAACATATTTTATGCATATTTTAAAGAGTGAATTAAATCAAAGGAAAGCGTAAAACCCCATAAATAATAGATTTAACTTTGATTTGAGTTCTTATAAATCCAATAAAACGCAATATTTTGAGAAAATTTTTCAACTCACAGATCAAAACTCATAAATCTGAGTATTATTTCTTTCTGAATAAAAATAATGGGAAATTTTGACCGTTTCTGTGGAACAAATATTTAACTAAATGCTAGAACGCTCTGATTTTAACGTAACATTGTTTTAACAATTCTCTTAACATTAATTTTAAAGTGACTGATATTCCATTCAATTTAATTCAATAGTTTTGAAGCCTTGAATATCTAATTTTGATAGAAAAGCTTTGGCTATTATTATCATATTTTTTTTATATACATTACATAATTATTTCATTCTGTTTCTGCTTATCAACGGATTTTATGGCATATTTCAAGTGTAAATCTATTGAACTTTAATATTAAAATTAAGTTTTTCCGAATTTAATCTATGATTTATGGAATTTTACGCTTTATTATAATGTGTTAACTCGTTGTTTAAATTATTTATGATTAGAGACTTTTTTGAGATAAACATTAAAATAAAAAGAGAGTAAGAAGGATTCAAACCGTGCCAATGGATGAGTGACTTAATGAGTTCACTTCCGTCTAATTTATTATTATTATCGTTGTCATGCATTTTAAAATAGTGAAACTGAAGCTCTTCTTCAGACATTTTACTTAAATCTTGATCACCAACAGCTCCGTGAAGGTGTTCCTAAACATATCAAACTAATTAATTAACATTCATTATCATACAATTCAAGTCAACACAACTTTTCAAAATTTAACTATTTGTCAATGGTTTGAAATTTTGTTTTTTAAAAAAAATTATAATTGAATGATATATTTCAATAAAAAGACTTTTGAGATCTTTATTGAATTTTATTTCAATATCTTTTAAACTACAAATAGAGAAATCTAATAATGAATGAACTTTGAGTCTAAATCATTGAACTGAAACTCATTACTTTCTGAGAAAAAAGTTTGGTATCAATTGATTCAATACTTTATAAATGATTCACTCATTGACTAACTTTTAATAGAAACTAAAAAAAAGGTGAAAACACATTGAAATAAATTAATAGTTAATAAACGAATCATTGATAAGATAGTATTGATAGTAAAATATTTATCTAAACCTTAAGTTTTAAATTTGATTCATTAGACATACTGTAAAACTTTGTTAATTAACATATTTTAAAATAAAACTAAATAAAGATCTCAAAAGTGCTGTTCTTGAAAAACATGATTCAATTAGTGTTAAGACATATTAAATAATAAAAAATAAATGCCTTAATGTGTTCTTTGTCATGAATACGTGACTGATCGTGAAGAACATTAGATCCTTGTTGTGGTTGTTGTTGATAATGAGGGACCTGTTGTCCAGACATCTGTTGATACTGTACTTGTTGTTGATGAGAATGCGGTACTTGTTGTTGATTTAGTTGTTGTTGTTGTGGAACCACTTGTTGTACAACTTGTTGAGGCATTCCTTAAGTCAATAATCAATTTAAATAACAATTAAACACCATTAAAATTGCTTAAAAGATAGAATAAATACCATATTGTTGTTGATATTGCGCTAAACTATTCAAACATAATAGAGATGTGATTATGAAAAATAATGATAAAATATGTTTCACTAATTCGTTATAAGTCTGTAAAAAATATGTTTATATTTTAATGAAAGGCCGGCTTTAAGTCATAAAAACATACCTTTATTGTCATTTTTTATCAATTGTTGTTTTGACTGTTTATGAGATTATTTGCTCCGAAATAATGAATGTTTGAACACAAATGTATTATTTATTTATAGTGTCTGTAAAAATACTATTAATTAATCATAAACTTAATATAAGTCACGTTTAACACCTTTTTAAATATTAATCGCTTTTATTGTCATTTTTATTTAATTTTCAGTTGACGTTAATAGACGTGGCTTTCAATTAATTGTCTGTTACTATGGATACCATTGAAATTGAATGCATTTTTAGGCTATTTGTCTATGAATTACGTTTACTTTTTAAACATATTTTTTAGCTCCCGTTTTATAGATTGATGGACATTATCATGAAAATAGCCAAAATATCCGGCGATGGTTCCACATCTCATTATGATTTTTTTGAAGCTCATTTATAGTTTCATTGATCCTAAAAATATTGGGCCAAAATATTATCGGAAAAACACCGAAAAAAATTAGAAATTTTTTTATAATGGGTTCTATGGGGTGCCAACTTTGAAAATTAATTTAGATACCTTCCAGATTAAATAATGAAATGAAAGTGATCTCGTTTTGAATATCATGACATGAAATTAATTAAAAATCCTAATTTTTTGAAAACCACCAAGGAGGGGGTTCATGGGAGGCATTTGAATATTTTTGTACAAAATACTGATAAATTCTGGTATAGCTAATTAGAATATGATTTTTTAAACTTTAATTTTGAATAACTTTAATGAAACATTTGGAAAAAAAATTTTAAAAATTTGGTGGCATTAACTAATACTAAAATTTATCAACATTCATTTATCATGAATACAAGCGAAGGAAAGAATTCGGAAGTATCAGGAGTGAGAAGCCAGGCTCCTGATACTCCTATAACCCCTACTGGTATGCCTTCCTTGGTAAAAGACCCCTGCTCTGATCCTTGAATTTGGGAAACCCCCGGAGACAGACCCAAGCTTGGAAAATTGGACTGAAGAAACTGAAGATACCCTGATGACAGATCCCGACTGCATGGAATTGATGGACGATGAGACAGAATGCATCCCCCTGATAGGCCCCGCTGCATGGATACAAAGACCAACGGAACTTAACCCACCCCCTGACACACCCCGCCGCATGGATATTAGGACGGAAGTGAACAGAATCAATTATTTTTACTGTGCAGGTTATGGAAAAAGGATCAATAAATTTCCCGAGAAGTAAGTTCATTCTCTTAAAGAGAGTGGACTATCTTCTTGCAGGCAATTTATCGAACTAAATCGCCATGATTTGCACAGTAAAAGGGAAAGGCCGTAAGTGGAGAAAAAAGTCTGAAAACGACTCAATCTGCCAGGAATGTCATAATTGCTGGCGGAGAGAGAAGCGACAGAAACAGACTCAATCATCCGTGGATTCGGAATTTTCTAACCAAACTGAAGAATCCACGGATGAATCACTACAACTAAATTTCCATCGAACGGCTCAGAGTCATACCTCTTGCATTTTCCCACGTGGTAAAACGGTATAAATTTACCGTACCTACCGCACCAATATTCCGGAAGATGCAAGAGTTGAAGCACTCGTGCCATATAGAATTTTCGTTCCTCCAAAGTCTCGCTGCTGTAAAAAGCACATTTTAGAGGATCGAAATTTTAGTATTGATGATTTTAATAATCTCAAGTATAATAAAAGTGTTTCCCCATTTACTGGACACGAGATTATTCAAATCATCGATACACAATAAGACACGAATGCCAAGCCTCTTGTAACTCCTCTCAATCTCAACGTGACTTTTTCGAAAGCCTGGACAATGTGAGTGAAAAACACTGCATCACTTGGATAGGCTTGAGTAAAGAAAGATTCACTGAATTATTTAATGAATCTTTCTTTTTCAAAAATATGGTCAAAAACTAAAGCTCTAGCTTTATTTTTGGCCAAGTTCAGAACAGGAGTGAGTGATGAGAGGCTTTCGACTCTGTTCAATGTTTCCCAGAGTAATGCAAACCAGATGACCTCTTCGGTTCGTGAAGTCATTAAAAAGGACTTCGGCCCACATTACCTTGGCCTCTCCCGATTAAATAGGGAGAATTCAATTTCTTATATTACACCTGTAGCCAAAGAACTTTTCTGCAGTGGTATAGATGACAGAACAATCGTCATCTATTATAGCACTTATATCTGCAGAAAAGTGCCATCGCTTTCAGAGAGAAACTTATAATGGCTACAAACATCGGCCATTACTGAGAGTGATGGTTGGTGTTGCACCGGACGGATACATTTTAGATTGCACAGGCCCTTTTACAGCCAGTCTGTCCGATGCAACAATATTGGAGTCAATGCTACAGGTGGAACCTTTCGGTATTTTGCAGCCAGGTGATGTTTTTATACTAGATCGCGGCTTTAGAGAAGTCATATCTATTTTGAAGGAGAAGTATTAGTTTGATGCTCGTATGCCTCTTTCAGGGAAGATAAAAAACTACTTACCTCTGAGCAGGCTAATTCTCCCAGACTCGCGACTAAAATTCGAGGTGTTGTGGAAGTCATTAACGGTCGTTTCAAAGACTACAACATCTTCGACAGAGTCTGGAATAATAGAGCTCTTCCTCATGTCTTCGTTGATTTCAAGATAGTAGCCGCGATCGTAAATTTTAGCTTTACACCCATTATTCCAGACGCGAAAGATGGCCCCGAAATCGCTAAAGAAATGCTTCAGAGATCTTTTAAGCCCAATTTTTGGCCGATTTGGTAAAATGGTGACAATGGACCAATCATCTTTCAATGATTTTCCAATATTTTCGCCTGAAGAGCTGAAATTTTCAGCCACGGGGTCATATAGTCTGAAGCTGTCTCCATCTTATATCTCTGAAAAGTGTGGAGAAGAGGGACAGTTTGAAATCCAACTCCACAAACTCATAGAAGACCTCCCTCTTGCCAGCTTCAGTATTAATGCGTCTAAGCCACAACTGATCCGCGGGCGGATTAGGTCTAGGCACCACAACGCAACCAAATACTTATTTTATATTTTATTAGACAAAGCATTGCCTGGTGCTAAATCTATTATCGAACATTATTGTCAGTGTCTATCCGGTGAAAGGACCGTCAACTGTTGGGCTGATGCGATGGCGGTCGTTTGGTATCTTTGATACGGTAAACGCCTTCCCAAGATACCAAATCCTGCGAAAAAAATCGAGAGATATTAAATGAATTATTCGCCAGATATCAGACACTACCAGAAAACTCAGACACTGATGATGATGTTTTTTAGTTTTATTTTTTGTTTTGATTTATTTTTAGATTTTCAATTTTCAACTATTTTATAGTTTTACATATTGATTTTATTCCATTTAGATTTTACTCGTTATTTTAACTTATTTTTAAGCATTAAAATTATTTTGAATCAATTTCATCTGTAAACTATGTAAAGGCAAAAATAAAATATAATGACATCATTATCAGAGTCTGAGTCCTCCGGTGGTGTCATAGTAACGAAAAAAAAATCAAATTTTACTCGTTTATTCTGGAATATACCGATACTTTGTTTGAAAAATTTCAGATGCCTCCCATGAACCCCCTTCTAGGTGGTTTTCAAAAAATTAGGATTTTTAATTAATTTCATGTAATGATCTTCAAAACGAGATCACTTTCATTTCATTATTTAATCTGCAAGGTATCGAAATTAATTTCAAAGTTGGCACTTTCTTCCATAGAACCCATTATAAAAAAAATTCTTATTTTTTTCTGTGTTTTCCCGATAATATTTTAGCCCAATATTTTTAGGATCAATGAGACTATAAATGAGCTTCAAAAAAATCATAATGAGATGTGGAACCATCGCCGGATATTTTAGCCATTTTCATGATAATGTCCTTTTTTAGTTCATAAGAATTCGTAAACTTTTAAGAATAAACTCGAAGATAGAGTTTAGCGAAACTTTTTGAACCTGAACCAAGTTTTTGATTAATTAATTGCTGAAAACTTTCTAGTTTTTTACACAATTAATAAATTATTTTGATTAAAGTCTAATTTAACTACAAATTAATAATTAAATGGCAGATAATTTCAAGAAATAAGAGAAACTTTATTTAAAAAGTTTTTAAAACTATTTTGAGGATAATATCAATTTAATTTTATTATTTCTTTCAAATAAAAACTTTTGAAACAGACTTTGGTTTTAAATTTGGAAAATCTTTTCCAAAATAATAAATGTTTTATTTTATACTTTTTTAATTAGGAATTTTTAATACATAGAAATATTTAAAATTTAACCCCGTCTCGAAACAGTAGTTCTTGAGCCGACTCTGAATCCAGCGGCAACTCGAGCCTCATCTCTTTCTCTGGAGTCCCGGAGTCTGAATCCGGTGCGACGTTCGGATCCAACGCGAACTCGAACGGCATTTTTATCTTGCTCTTCACCTTCTTCTACGCCTTTGACATCTGAAATAAAAGCATTTTAAAAAATTAAATAAACTTTCGAAGATTACTTGCAAAAAATTTGCAAAAAAGCCGAGCTATCGATGAAACTATCGAAAAGTTAAGCCTTTTTGCTAATAAAAAATAACATACAAGTATCGTAAAGTGGTTGAGTCACTTCATTCAGTTCCTCAAATGATGGCTCTTCAGCTTCTCCTTTAGTATCTTGTCGGGCTCTGACAACAGCTCCTGCACCGACACCATAAACAGTGGTAACATTGACTTGTTTATTACCTCTTGTCACTGATACAAAGGTAATGCCTTGACTTCCAACTCCTTCTACTATTCTTTCTCTTCGAGTTCTATTCAATTGGAGGGCCGCCTCTCTCGCAAACTCACTGTCGGTCACAAATGAGAGCAGAGAATTTTGACCACTCTCTCCACCCAAATGAGAGTGAACTCTATTATCATCAAAATTAAATTGTTTTAGTTAAAAATAGCAAAAAAGGACCAAATATCATACCCGTTGAGGATGTTTTTGGCCATTGTTTCCAAATCATCGCTCTGTTCTGCGAAGACCAATGCAAGTGATGCTGCGATTAATACTAAATATCGTGCCATTGTTTTTATTTTTAAGCTGTTCTTTGAGTACAAGTTACTTAAGAGTCAGAATAAAATATTGAACTAAACGTTTTGAATCAATCAACTCTTTTATATAAGTGATCATAGAATAGAACTGATAATAAGGAAATCTAAGTTAACAAATTTTTTGATTAAACAATTTGAACCCCACTCGGCTATAACGTGACTCTGAAAAAATACTTCAGGTGTGGAATTCTCATACATTAAGCAAAATAAAATTGATAAAGAGTTGATATTTGAATAGATAATTTTTAGGCATAAGTAAATTATTATTACATAATTTGATTAAAATATCGAAAAATCGAATTGAATTTTTTTACTTATTTTAAACTATTTAGTCATTCATTTTGAGACTCAAAAAATTAGTTCCAATAATGAAACTAAATCTTTCGGTTGAGTTGAACCCAGAATATTCCATATGAAAAATTCTTATGAAATAATTTGAAAAATTGCTTTTTATGAATAACATCTATTTTTAAGATAAAAAATCAGATAAAAGTTCAAGGATTAAAGTCTTTATTAATAATTTTGATAGAACTAAATCAATAGATTGAGTCCGGGAGGCATTGATGAGCCCGTGAGAAAGAATCCTCTGACTTCTATAGGGTCCAAAAACTTTACATTAATTTCGTCATAAATCGATTAAACTATTGACTGATTAAAATTCAAGTGAGTTATAAAAGGATACATAAAAGCAATAAATAAACTTAATTCTTGTTCGTTAGTCTATAAGTTCTTATTAAGAGAGACTCGTATAACAAACACAATGTCTGCACTTTTCTATATTCTTATTTTGGCCGCATTTTCGGCCGCCATCGCTGACCCGGAATTAGAGGCTTTTGCACAAAAAATCCTCGAATCGTAAGTTTGAATAAATTAAATAAAAATCTTTTAAACTATTAAATAATTTGCTATTACTTATGATAGACTTCAAACCAATTTCGCCAGTACTCAAAAAGGCTCAAATTCAGTCCTTTTGTCATTGACTAACGGTATGTAAGTTTACAAACTTGACAAAAAAAGTTTTAAATCAAATTAAATTTTATTGTTTTGAATCTTATTCAATTGGGTGAAAAAGTTCAGTACTTAAAGAAGATTTGAGACTTTAAAGTTGAATTTTTTGAATTCGAAAAATAAAGTTATAAAAAGTTCAAAATAGATATATTCTGTTATTTAATTGATAGTTCATTGAATATTTTGTTAATAAAGGTGAACATTTGACATTCAATCTATTGTCTGGGGCCAACACAACTGATAAACTTAATGTTAATGTAACATTCAGTGGAACCCTTCAAGTAAGTGCTCAGCGAAACACCAAACGAGTCACTATATCTCAACAATACGGAGGCGGAGCCGCCCTTTCAGTTAACGATAGAAGAAGTGGAGAAACTCAATTCCAACCCGCCAGTGATGTAGATTTCAAAGAATCTGGAAATTTCATTGATGATATCTACGCAAAGGGTAATCACTTTAATAAAATTTATTGTTTTGGTTGTAATTTACCATAAATTGTTTTATTGATATTTTCAGTTCAAGAAGAACAGAACAACTTGGATGATGACCAGACTGGCGTTCTTCTCGCACACGGATCTAGAACTAGAGCTGATGTAAGAGTAAATCAAAAACGTGATGATGCCAAAGTTGAAGGTGGATATATTGTTGGGCTCAAAACTAAAGTTACTAAAAATTTTCAATAATTAAATGCCAAATAAACTAAAAGAGCAAAAAAATTTAAAAACAAACTTACTTTTTAACATGATATTAAACAATAAAATATAATATTGTGTGACTTTTTTGAATAAATTCTTCTATATTTTCTCAACTTAATGAATAATTGATAGATTAAATTCATTGATTGGTTTCTACAAAATAAGTTTAATTGATTTGTTGATAATTAAATATCTTTAGGAAATATGTTTATTTGATGTATATTTAAAAACTTTTTTTTATGATTCGCACATATAATGATAGTTTATAGCTAAAAATTAGACTAAGTCTTTATGTAACAGATTTTTTGATGGTCAAGTTTTGAAAATGAATTGAATAAGCAAAATAAAATCATCTAATATAAGAAAATTCTACTAATAAATCTAAAACTTAATATTATTATGAAAAGGTACAAAATTATTAAGAATTTAAAATTTACCCAACAAACAGTCGATAGAATAAAAACTTTGCATAGATTGTATTGTATCTTCACTACAAAATTGACATTTTTTACCATAACTGGATAGTGGATTAACATCTTTTTTTGAAATTATTGAAATTATAAATATTTTAAATATTCTCCAATTGAATAACTGTTTTTTATCTTTTAGTGAAGTAAAAGTTTTAAACTCAAGTTAGAAAGTTATAATCATTATATCAATAAATGAATTTGATTAGCATTTTCATTAATTAACGAAATCACTTGAGCAATATTTGCAAAAAGAAAAAAAAATGCAAACAAAGTGATTTTCATGTCATTTGGTTTATAGCAGTTTTACACTTGAGCTCATTTCAGTGTTTCAAGTCTTCAATAACATTACAAACAAAGCTTAGCATTTGGTGATCCTTAGTTTATTCAAGTAGAATAAATACGAACAAAAATCAAAAATGTTAGTTTATTAAAACATTACATATATTATCATATAATTTAAATGACATAAACTTTTTATATGTATTAATA
>JAQFXV010000470.1:0-22048 GCA_034694065.1 Camisia spinifer
GTTCAAACTTAGATTAAACTTTTTCAGATGATAAGAGTTTTGATAATTCAAAAGTTATGACTAATGCAAAAGTTTTTGTATCTATTAGTTTTTGGACTTTTTAATGTGTGATTTCTCCAAAAGTGTACATTTTGAAGTGAAAGCTCAAATGGACTCTTCTATCTATTATAGTAAAACTATTTCACTCCGTTTCAATGACTACCCATTCATGAGTCGAAAAACTAAAACTCAAATCGAAATTAATTAACTTATGTTCTAATCGGATCTTTTTTAAAAGCGTATAATATTTCAAAATAAGTTCATGACTTTCAAAAGTCGAAACCTTTAAGGCACACATATTAAGTATCTGTACTATTATTATCTAACAATAGAGATAAAAGAATCAAATTATGAGAAATTATAGAACTTTTATTCAATTTAGACAATCAATGCAATTGTTTTGTTACGAAATACTCACATCTCAAGACATTTACACTATTTATCTGATTGAAAATTAAATCTATTTCGTAATATTTAGTTTTAAAGAATGTCAATTATATTCAAAAATGAGATAATTGTACAGCAATTAAGAGAAGTTATCTCTTTTGCAAACATAATTTCATCCCTTATATCTAATTTACTTTCATCTCTTTTGCTATAAAAGCCTTGCCTGGTATTCACCTAATCTTAAGTGAAATCCAACAATACTTAAAGGTTAGAACTGAAACAGATTCTTATTCATACTATGGCATAATTTAATTATTTCAAATCGAAACTTTTATCTATCCATTTAAATAACTGGAAAGCGTATCAAATGAATGTTAGACTTAATTTAAACATTGAATGCAAGCGCTATACTGTATAAGAATGCGTTATACGCTTGTAATTTACATGAATTGCTATTGATATTTATCCTAAATTATAAATTCTAAGATTATTTTCTTGAATCTATTCTTACATCTATTTCACGCTGAATTTATTGTTCGATAAATTGATTATTAGATAAATATTGAATAAACTTGATTTATTTGAGCTGAAAATAATGAAAATACAAACCTTCGTAATGTCCATTGCATTCAGTGAGGCTGGATATGAATCTTGGCTCTTGCACTTCAACCTCTTTGAGTACGTCTTGTACTATTTTAGTGATTTCACGAATAGTTTTGGCGATTTGACCCCTCCTATCAAAATATAACTGCTTATTATCGATACAAATAATGAAAGTTTAATCTCAAAAATCGAATAAAGAAGCTTTCAATATGTTTTTACTAAATAGTAAGTGAATCTCTAAAACTTATGGGATTTCCAGTGAAAAACGATAAATTCAAACATAAAACTTTTCAATAGTGGATGAAGTGAAGGTCAATATTCTCTTTTGGATGGTTTCTTTCAAAACCGTAAGAATAAGATAAGTGATAAATTTCAGATTAACGGATTTCAAAGAAGTCTCGATAATAATTATAACATTACTTATTAAAATTCAATTCAAATCGATTCAAACTGAATGAGAAATTGTTCCTAAATTGATAGCAATTATTGAATCTATAAAATTGATTAGTTATCAACAATATGAGGGTTTGATTGGCAAATTTATAGCCGATTAGCTCAACAATAATTTGGTAATTTGAGTAATTGATAAAAGCAATTATTTCAGATGTAATTGTATGTAACTTCTGAACTCTGGCAATAATTCTTGTGAAAGCATTGAAAAAGTCTCACCTGTAGACAACTCTCTCATTGCAATATTTATTAATATGAAACAGTAATTTACTGGCACCGATCTGAGAATCTGGAGGCACAAGCATTTTCCTATTTTTCTTATTGTTTACAACACTGATAATCACATAAATTGAGTCGATTTAGTCCCGGAAAGCACTAAATATTTTCAGAGTCGGATTTATAAAATATCACTTTTAATGTTGATAGCGATAACTTATTCGAATGAGATCAACAACAAAAAATAGAAGATAAACCTTATCATCATTTCACTAGTATTCGCATTTAAACCGATGTAACACAAAAATACTTGAATCTATAGTTGAGTTTGAAATCTATATACAGTATATATAGCTTTACTCTGACATCAAAGTGATTCAACTCTACTGATATTTTTGTCAAAACTAAATTAGTGACTGAGCAGTCTCTCTGTTTCTCACTATCTTTCTTTCTCTCATATGAGAGGCAAAGTTATATGAATCGCAGTGAAAAAGAGCTGCTCTTGTTTGATAGTATGAATTTGTGAAGATGTAATGCCACGCGCATACCGGCATACGGGGCGTGTTGTTTGTTTTAACATTGGCTGCGGGAGCTAAAGCTATTTTATATAATTCTTGTGTGTGAGGTCTACGAGTAGTACCACTTCCAACCTTTTCCTCTTTATATTAATGATGCTCTACTCGTAATGTAATCCTATATAATATATTGCAAATGGTTTCTTTTCTCTTTTGTTCTATCTCAAGAGATCAATAGTGGCGTAACCAAACATTAACTATAATGAGAATCAATTTATCTCATTATATTGAAATCTATCAATATTTTACAAATATATTCCTATTAATCTTTCATCTTCTATCAAAACGTATACAATTATATGTCTGAACAAATTAATTAAAAAAGTTTGTAAATCATTTACGCCACTAATTTTGATCGATTTTCACTTTGCATTGTTTTTTCTTCTTTAGATTCGATGCTATATTTGAGTGCATTGTTTTCCATTTGCGCAACAGTCGAACTTACATTCGTATCTTTCACTTTAATTTATTAGTTTTCATTCATCCGATAAAGCTCTTGAAATAAATTTGTTTTAACATCATTTTATTGCATTAATTTTAAGTTACATATCATGAATTTTAAATACTTCTCTAACATTCAAGTTAATAATATTTATTTTCTGTGAAATAATACATAGTCTGTATTACTTGTATTGACGTTATGTTACAACTCAAACGACAGTTTACAAGAAGCATCACTTTAAATGTGTCTTTCGATTCACTGTTAAAGTTAAGTTTTCTGAAGACAAAAAATCAAATTTTTTTCACACTTTTCAATACAAACTAAATATCATTTATTCATTAATTTCTCTTAGAGTTAATGGAATCTTAGTCTTAAATATATTTTTTTACTACTTATATATTAACGGATAGTTTTATATCAGAGAGCGTTAGAAAAATCCTTTTGATTTTGGAATATTTTTATTGAGAAAAAGAGTTCATTAAACTATTCAATCAATTAAATTTGTTGTTAATTTTCAAAAAGTGACTATCATTAATTTGTCAATTAATAATAGCATAATATTCTTACATTAATTATTATAATAGCTTTAATTTTGGTAATTTTTCATTAAATTTTTGCCTGATTAGTAAACATACATCAGGAGTTCAAAACAGGAGAATAATCTCACGGGCAGTCATTTCGAAGACTAATTTACAAGACTATGCATCGAAAAAATTCACGATTTGCACGATTTTCACTTGAATGCGAAAGAAAAATTACATTATTTTAATTTGAGAGTCGACGACATTCTAATGAATATAAATTTCTTGACGCTATTGACAACAATTAAAATTAATTAAACTTTAAGCCTACGCTTTCTTAATAAATTATTAATTGAATCGAATATTAAAAATAAAAAAAAATATAATTCTTAAATAAAAAAATATTTCCAATACATAGGCATAATGGATAGGGTTTATGTTTGAAGAACGCTCATAAACTTTGGATGACTGTCTCCCGGGTGGCCATACAAACAATATTTAGCATCAAAGAGACATAGAGGCAAAGCTCTGCAGTAATTTCAACAATATTCTTAATTCACTTGTTAATCAATCAAATGTGAAGAGACTCATGTAATTCTTATTTTATGCTAAATATACTCTCATTTTTGTAGTCTAACGAGTAAGTGATTTCATAAAAAAATCTTTAATATTCGAATCATTCGTTTATAAATTTTTTTCTTTTTTCTGAATTCTTGGTTTGATTTTAATCAAAATTTTATACAGAAATTAGTTTTCACATGAATGATTTCAAAAATACTCTGCTTGAATCAAAATGATCAGAATTTAATGAAATAATAGTTTAAATTGATTCTCAAACTTACTTGAACTTGAAATTGTTTTCTTATTGTTCATCAATTATTTCTGTACTCGTGTGACATATTTTATTCTGAGACAGATTTGTTTGTTTGATAATATCAGTAACATTTATTGTGATGCTTGATATGCTATTATTCATTTTTATAGAGTAAGTTATATACTCTTTATTTGAGAGATAAAGTATTTGTGGATCCCTTACGATATTTTTGCGATCCCGTAGAGTTCTGCAGACTTAAGTTTGACACCCACTGAGAGAGAGACTAAAATAGCTTCTCAATATCAACCACATAATAACAATTAAATTTGATTTTCAGCACAAAATTTTTTAACTACTTAGAAAGCAATTAAATTGAGTTCGAGAGAAAAATATTAAGTCAAAAATGTGTACAGTAGTAGAATTTGATGCTTTTTATCAAATATAGAAATTCATTCATTAATCTCTTAAGAATAAATGAATTCAAAATCAAACGATGGATTCAAACAATAATAGTATATGAGTTTATACGTATAGGAATTATGTGGTGTATCTTATATTTAATGTATAGCTATGAAATAGTAATAATTAACATTACCAAAACTTTATTACCTTTATATCAGTATTGCATGTTCTAACACATGCTGAGAATTTCCCTCACGAGTGAATTGTTTTCAGCCTCAAGTTATATGACATAAAATTAAATGATTACTTTTGGCTATAATTGAATAGATAATTAGAAAAGTTTTATAAATCAAAATAAAACAATACTCATGATACATATGATTTGTGAATGCTATCAATTTTATGGGTTTATTCTCTTTATTACAAAACTTTCAATTTGAACAAAGATTGAATCGATAATTGATAAAAATAATGATGACAGACAGCTGCAAATCGTTTTTTGAAACCTGAATTCTGAAATACCAAAACAGATTTTCGACCATAATTTTCGTCATTGGGATAAGTTTTTGTTTTTAAGAGTTATTCAGTCGTATGGAAATGAATGAGCCGTAAGCTGAAGGACTGAAAGTCTTATCTTGATTTGTCAGAAACGTAAAGGGAAAATATTTCTTTGGGAGCACAATAATTATTTTTAAAGACACCAAAGATTATTATCTCACTCACACACAAGGACAAACTCACCGGTCATAACTTCACTGACAAAATGTGAATCTATACTATCTTAACAGCGCTTTTATTGCAAACTTTGACAATTTAGAAACTCTCTTTATTTCTCTCTCCCTCTTCTTTTTCAATATTTGAATGACTATCGATAAATACATTTTATGGGCAAAAGTTTGAATTTTTGAGCAATTAAAAAGTAAAAATGTTTGATTTTCAAGATATCCAAATGAATTAATTAATGTACAATGATGTTCGAATAAAAATGTTTGGGCAATTCTAATGATTTAGTAAACAATTCATTCTCTTTACTGATAAACTCTCAAACCTTACATCAGAGTTATTAAAGTTTGTAATGTTTTTCTTGACTTTTATTTTTGCTTATCATATGAGTAGTAATGGGTGAAAGATAAAAAAATTTCACGCTCTAATGATTAATAATTATTTGAATCGAAAAAATATACCCAAAAAGCAAACTTTTTGAGCCCTTCCATTTTTAAAAGAACATTATTGTTGATTTCAAATAATACTCTGTAATGGAATTATTTCATAGGAATCACTACCCAATAATAAGTCAATTATACTATTATTTTAGTAAGCGAATGAGAATGCTTGCTTTTATGTAAAGCATAGAAATCATTTTTATTTTAGTCAATTTTAGAGATATTATTTGCTGGTCAATAAATCTTTCAAAACTTTATATTTATAAATGAAAAAATCGTCATTTATTAGATAAACAAGTTATTAAAAGAAAGGATATTTGTAGAAAGTAGCCCAAAATGTCCTCGAGTGCCCGCACTTCGCTTTGTGATTTTTTCAAAGCTTATTTTAATTCTCACTGACTCTAAGAAAATTGGAACAAAATTCAAATTTGAAATTTTTTTATTATGGGTTCTATGGAAGAAAGCGCCAGATTGAAAATTAATTTGGATATTTTCCAGATCGAACATTGAAATAAAATGATCTGGTTTCTGAGGTCATGTCTTGAAATTAATTAAAAGTTCTTAACATTTTGATGTAACCCATAGGAGGTATCAAAAAGGCTTCTTCAATATTAAATTTTTAAAACTCAATTTTAATAGATTTCTTCATGAATAATTGGATAAATGATGCCATAATTAATTTTGAGTCATGACTCCTACAAAATAAGCCCATACTCATGTCACTATTTAGCAGGGAATGTATCCAAATTGATATTAAAATTTTATATTTTAATTTGCTCCTTATCTCGGTTTAGGGTCCAATCTAAATTATGAGGTATCGAAGTTATTTTCAATACAAAAATGTCAGAACTAACTTAGTTCATATTTATCCCAGCAAATTAGTTTTCAAATCTGGCACTTTCTCCTATACAATTAATGATGAATTTTTTTCAAATTTTTTTGTTTCCAGGTTGAATTTTAGTCTAATTTTTTAAAGGTCAATGAGAATTAAAATAAGCTTTGAAAAAATCATGAAGAGAAGTGCGGACAGTCAATGCCATTTTGGGCTATTCTCTACAAATATTCTTTCATTGAAAGCAAGCTATTTAAACTTATCTGTAGTTCTACTTTCTAATAAGTATTAATAGAAATAATAAAATTATCTATTTATTTAACTTATTGTTCCATTTAATTTTGAACTTCAGTTCTACTCATTAAATGCTTTGTACAGTAATATAATAAATGCATTAGAGGTATAACTTTATCATGTCCTAAAAAAGTTTTCTAAAATAATAGTAAGCCATTTCAATAATTTTTTCTGCAGAAATTGATAAGCAATTATTAATTTCACTCGCAGTAACTTTTAAATATTGTATATCGACTGTCTTTATTTCTTTGGTGAAATTTGATACTTCATTACATAATCCGTCTTACATTATATCTGATTACTAATGCTGTCAAAAGTTTGAATTTTTGTCATACAATTTATTTAAAGTTATTAATGTTAGAGCAAACCCATGAATAATGGCTGAATCAAACCAATGGAGTGCCAAACATCGAAGTTGTTTTAAGTGTCTTCAATCTAAAACATAGTCGATTAGTTAATCAAAATAATTAGTGCTAAACATCAATTTTAATTATAAATCTTGTTCTCAATCAAATCTCAAAGATTTGAATTTTTTAATTTAATATAATATGAATCACAACTTTTGAAGAGTTGAGAAGCAGTTATGAATAAATTATTTTGAAAAATTGATTTGTCAGCAAATTTGAAGTAAATTTTCATTAATCAAGGCGTTGACTGAATTATATATAATTGATTCATCCGTTGAAGAAAACAAATGAATTAAAATTCATGTTATAAAATTTTTTTAGTCCCGCAGAAATTGCTTACATTTTTGCGTGTATTTTTACATTATGTTTTTTCAAGCTTTCAAAGAGTTTTCAATGTTAGATATTATTCTAGTAGTCATACAAAAGATTATATTGAAGTCTTTTGAAGTTACATTATTTGGAATTCATCTCTTTGTATATAAATAGAAAAAAAGGAAATCTTTTTGTGTACATCAATACAGTATTTTCAAACATAGCAGTCGATTGAGTGACTAGTGATCGGCAATTCGAGTCCATAAAGTAGAATATTTGATCCTCGAGTGAATTCAATGCACGCATACAAACGAACAATGGCTTTATTTGAAAGTAATCAGGCGTATAAATGTCGCTGAAAGATAGGTGTATTTCCAAATGTTGGGTCTCAATAATATTGAATGAGAGAAAGACCCAAAAGAGGTGCCGCTCTTTAACACTGAATAAAGTTTGCCCTCAGAGATACATAAACTGTTTGTCCGTCTGTTGCTTTGGGCAAAAATAACTCAAACTTTTGCTATGAGTGCACATTAACAATGCATGGATGCGTATCAACTAAATATTTTTTAGGTTTTGCACTTTATTCAAAGTACATTTATCTGAAAAAAGATATAACTTTCAATAATTTTGTTACTTGAGATTTTGAGTGTAACCTTCCATTGTCAGGAGAAAGGCTTTTACATTTTTCAATTTTAATCTTAAGAATTTTCTTTATCCTGAAAAAATACATTATTAAATAGAAAAATATGCGCTTTTTCAATCACTCGAAGAAAAAATAATATTTTCCATGTCTTAGTTGAAGACATGGACGGGAAAATAGGGAGAGATAACTCAGGGGAAGATTTTTGGATACCTGCTCGACGGCATGGCTAATAAGTCTCCCATATAGGCTGGACCTGTCGACGCCAAGGAAGACAGTTTTCACAGCAGGACTTAACTATTGCGATAACTATCAATCAGATAACAAAAGTAAAATATACTTTATATAGTCTCTCGTTTAATTTCAGTTGACATAATAGTTCTTATGTAAACAATATAGTATTATGTTTATTGCAAATATATGTTAATAAGTATCAATTCTTCATTTAAATTTGACATTTAAAGCATCCTAGTATTCAACTGAGTTTATGCTAACACCTTAACAATCAAACCATTGAAACCATCATGACTTTATCTTGACTTTTTTACTCATATAAGTTACTCTTCAATTCTAATAACAAATATCAGTTTCACTGTTTTAACTGAAAATCTGTAATAACATCTCTTGATTTTTAATGGATAGAAATTTATTAATCGAATTCCACGATTTGAAAAAATGAATTTCAAGTAAAAATGTGAAGACATTTGAGAAAATAATAATTTTAACAATCTTTCACTGTAATAGTTAACAAATCAAGAGCTTTTTGATTAATTTATTCATTAATATATTCAAAATATAACATATTTTCATTTTTCGGAATAAATATTTCGGATGTTTTGTTGATTTTTGAGATCTTAAACCTGTCAGGTTTAGTAATGATAGACTTATAAGATTTTTAAGCAACATAAATTATAATAAACTGCTATATTTTTAAATCTAACATAATTCTACCTTTCACTCAAATCGAATACAGTATTTTGAGTAAAATATTGTGTAGTAGTGTTCATATCACAGAATAATTCAATATTATACTCAATTCATATAAAATTATCGTAAAACAAGCAATGATTCCAAACAGAGATAAATTAATATGATTAGAATTGACTGATAACACAATACTTGTGTAGAGCTAAATGAGTATAATAACAAAAATAACATTTCAATTTGATGTTGTATTTGTGTTTGAGAACATAAACCAAATTGTTTAACAATTATCGTATTTGGGATTTGAGTTTTCGTTTGGAAAGCAATGTTTTGTATATGAGATGACGGGTGAGGACCCTCTCGTTGAAAACACTCTCTTTGTGATAGTATTGACCAAATTTGATTATAACTCTGCACTAATGTATTACAAATTAAATTACAAAATGGAAAACTTGATAACATTACACTGTACTGAACGCTAACATTATATTTGTTACAGACATAAATGTATGATCAAAATTAGTTTTGTCTGAATCTCTTCTCTATAATATTCACTAACATTACTTTGAGAGTACAGATTCTGTAGTTTAGTTGCTATCGTGCGCTTTCAAATACAACACTCGCAAGAGACAAATGTATTTCCCCTTCAAATGGCAAAATTTGCAAAACTAACTCAATTAAGTCGAAATGCACTGCGTTTGAGATATCAATTCAATCTCAGATTATTTAAAAAACTTATTCAATAAATGTTTCATTTAAGTTTATTTTTAAATATAGCTGAAATAATTTTAATTAAATTAATTCGAAATTACCAATAAAGCAAATACTTCTACTCTTATTATAAGGAAATAACTGAAAATAATAACTAATAAAAACTTGAATACTCAGTAAATTAAATTTGTTCACATAGTATCTCAAGCTTCTTGGCTTCAATATTTAAAATTTAATCTGATTTAAATCTGAGCTCGACTATAGCTTGATTTAGGTTGTAATGAAAAAAGTTCAATTATTCTTTCACAAAAAATTACAAAAAAATTAATCGCATACCAAAAGTTCTCTCACGACTAACATTCATCCAAATATGAAACTTTTGAAAATTGTGCATAAGATGAGGTAAAACAAAATTGAAAAAATGACAGTTATTATTGAGAAAATAAATTTATCTTTTATTCATTTATTTTAGTTGTAATTATTTATAGAATGAACAGTAAGTAATTCAAAAGACGTCATTTCACGTCTCAGTAGTTTTTTATTTGACTTTTTTCTCCATACATTTATTATATTAAGAGAAAAATTAGAACACAAGTTGAATAAAAGCTTAAACTAATTTGAAAAAGCACTGAAAGCTAATCAATCCATACTTCCGTTGTTTAGGTTTTGAAATACGATATAACGCTCCGGGTTTGAAATGCTAAGTAAAGTTGTTTCTTTCAGTAGTCTTTTAGTTAAGAGGATATATACTACTCAAGTAATAGTCCGCGTTTTCAGCTAATTGATAGACACGCAAAACTTTACTAATTGTCGAAGAAATTTAAGCTCCAAATTGTGACTTTGTCGGTAACGCAACATTTAATCCAAGCTCTTCTTCATTCAGTCTAATGTTTTCTTAATATATAATAACTCAGCAAAACTTTAGTTACAATCCATGAATTCCTCACTAATTGTTTATTAGAATTGTTTTTGAATTTTTTTCCCTCAAAATCAAATAAATTATTTCACTTAAAATTTGAAATTATTTAAATTTATTAATGAATTAGAGAAAAACTAATTCTCACGAATGGCTGCAAATAACTAATAGTTAAAGTTATTTCATTTTCTGGTTAATGTCTTGCGACAGCTGTTTATCTTAAAAGACTTATTTGAGAAAATAGTTAGTTCACACTTCCTTTGCTTCTCATCTTTAAAAGTGTATTTGTTTCCTTTGCAGACCCACAGGAGTCAAAGATCTTCGCCATCACTTCACTTAACGCTTCTAAAGCCTAATGAAATTCAATACATTGAAAGATCGTTTGAGTAATAAACTCGAGACCACTTATATTATTGAAAGTATTTTTACTCAAAGCTTAAATGAATTGTTTTTAAAGAGTTCGACAATTTTTTCAAATATTATGTAAATTTGTCTCAAATATAAGTTATTTAAACAATTGTTTTGAGTTAAGAAAGAATAAATCAAGTTATTCTATAAGTAGTTAATTTTTATTTATTTATAATTTAAAGCAACGAATGAAATATTAGACTACAAAATAATATTTTAGAAATAGATTGGAGTATAAAGCGCTCGAAGCAGTGCTTTAGTGCCAAAGAGAACACAACTATAATTGAGTGAAATAATGAAATAGTATTTTTGATAAAACTAAACATATGGTCACATTTTAAGACCTGAGACCAGCTCTATTTCTAGCTCGTAGATCATCATATGTGGTACTAAATTGTGGCTTTGAATCTTCGCTATCATTCCTTGGCTGCTGTGGAAGATCTTTATCGTCGGAGAACTCATGTGCGCCATAACTAAAAGTCGTATCTTTGGATTCTGTCTCCCAATCAGAGTCTAGCGTTCCGTCTAATGTCATACTATTTCCCGATTGTAAGTCTGTTAATCAAATTTTAATGATTTTTTTGCCATTAATAACAACTCAAATCAAATTGATTTGTTATAACTAGCCTTCAGTATAGAGTCCACGTCTTCTTCTGATTGCTTTAACGAATGGCGAATCAGAATTGGATTTTATTAGTTTTTCTTCACATGTTTTACGATAACTAAGTTTACCAAAAAACCATCCGCCGAAAGTTGCACTCATATAATGCCAAATCGCTGGTTTTGTATTACGTTTTACAGCTAAAAAATATATGAGACCACATGCGGCCACTGATAGGGGTAAACCTGTTGATCAACACTCAATTAATTAAATAACAAATATATTTTTGCTTAATTCTAACTAAAATCACTCTTATGTATACTTCAAAGTCAGTGTAAAACATAAGCTCACTTTGCAATGGCTTGAGTCTGGGCTTACCGTGAGCTCGAGCTTATACTTCAAACATTTTACACGCTCTGATTATTTTCGTGCCAACATTTCTCTAAAAATCATTGATTGAAAGCAACTCTAAGCTTATATCTAGTAATGTTTCCCTTTTCGAAAGCAATATTAAATGACTTGAAATAATTTGTTGATAAAAACCGAGAAAAACAGCGAAAGATTAATAAGATTCTGAATTAAAGCTAAATCAAAACTTAGTGAATATTACGGCTACACATTATTTGTAATATTATATCGAAAATTATAATTTATTATACATAAAAACGAGAAGAAAAGCCAATTTATTTGATAGAAACAATATTACTGTATAAATAGTAAAAGAGAAAGAAAGTGGTTATTACTTAAATTCCTTAAATGTTTGAATTTATATTAAAATCTTTCATTTTTGCTTAAAAGGTCAATAAATATCTCGAATAACTTAATGCCTGTGAGCTTGAGCTTAATATAGCTGAGTCGGGCTCAAGTTGATGCTTAACTTATGCTTTTCACAAAAATAATTCAGAATAATTTAGAGTCTTAAGTAAGAAAATCCTGAATTTATGACAATTTATGAAATGATTTAGAAAAAGTAGTACCAAATATTTGAAAACTATTATTTAAATGTTCATAAAAATAATGAATATAATTGCTATATATTATAGTCTTGAGTCTTTAAATCTACTGAAGACGAGTGAAAAACATATGCTTGAGCTTAATATTGTTTTATTGCTTTAGCATCAGTTCACTGATCACTATTTAGAAATTTTTTCCTATTGTTCTGCCTAAAGTTCATACCGATTCTAACGATACCGGTCTTATGTCTGTATTATGTACAGAAACTAACAAATTCAACTCAAATTCAAATGCAATTCAACTCAATAGTAATACTCATAAGACTTTGAAATTTTGATTAAAATATTAAATCCTTCATTAATCCATTTAATTATGAGATTAAGAAAAATTCTTATAAATATTAATAATTAGCAAAAATTAATTGCAAAATTTATATTCATTTCATTGATTTAATAAATTAAACAAAAAATATGCTTTTGATAGCAAAACAAATGATTCCATTTTGAGTATTGAAATGACTTATTGATTAATAATAAGTCTAATAAAGATAAACATTTTTATTAAAATTGTAAGTCTTATCAGTATTACTATTCAGTTCATTTGTTAGTTTCTGTACAAGAGCCGAGTCTATAGCCGGTCGGACAGAAATACTTTTTAATAATATATAGATTTTCAGTTAATGTCAGCATTTCATTAAAAAACTAATAATTATTATCAAATTAACAAAATTTAGATTAAATTATAGAAAAAAATCAATTTGATTGTCATAATTTAATTTAATAAGATTCTAAACTTTGTTTCAATTCAAACTTACTTTAAATTTTTATCAGCTTAAAAAATTGATCACTAGAAAGAAAATTGGTCGCGAGCAAAAAAATAAAGCCCGTTTAAATTTAGCCCTATCTATAAATAACGTCTGGGATATTTTTGACGTTATTTATGGAAATGACTTAGCTTTGACCGCCCTTCAGGTCATACTGGTTCTAATGATACCGGTCTCATGCCTGTCCAGGGGCCGAGTCTATAGCCGGACAAACAAACAGATTTTGAATATTAGTCTATAGATTGAATCGAAAAAATATCAAATAAATTGAATTTCAATGAAATGTGTCTAAAATTATGGTTTGAAGATTACATTAATTGTAGATAAACTTTAGGTTAAATGCTTTAAATTTAAGATCGAATTTCGGTTTCGGGAATGATTATCACTTAAATGATTGCAAATTTTCATAAATAAGCGAATTTGCCAAAAATGAATAGTTTTGGAGAAATTAATTTTGAGGGTCGAGACAATTACTATTAAAACTTAATTTACTATTATTTAAAAACTTATTTTTTAAAACTCGAGCAAAGCTTTGAAAATATATTTATTATTATTTCAATGACAATAAGTCTTCAAATGAATAGTAAATGAAATAAATGTGAGAATTGGAGTGAAAATAAGGTAATATTGAAAATGATATTGAATTGAATGAAAGTATAACTAAATAAATATATGAATGAATGCTTACATCTGTAATAAAAACTTTCTTTATTACAATTTCTAAGTATAAGAAAGTCTTCTGGACTTATGGCTGGAATACCATTAGGATTATGATTAGGATTATTAAACTGTCGATTATATGGTTGTTGTTGTTGTTTATCATAAATGTTTTGACCGCCAGTTCTTTGATTTTGTTGATATTTATCATATAAATTGATATCATTTTGATCATCGTTTGGACTTAAATAAGGGTTCATTTGTTTGTTATCTTCGTATTCATTACTATTTCTGAAAGTATTGCTTTCATTATTACTTCTATAGTAAGACATATGCTTTGATTTATATAAATTCAAACACTAATCAAATTTTTATTTTACAATTGATTCAAATTAACATATTATTGTTCTAAAATATATTGATATTTAAGTTAAGCACATGATAAACAATGTTATGATGAATACTATAAATTGAAACACATGGCAACACATTCTCATTACTGCCATCTTTTGATTTTGTTTCGTTTTAAGTCTATATATTATTGAAACAATTCAAAAAGTCTCTTAAAGTTGAGAAAAATGTATTAATAGTAAGAGACATGACATGCGCTCTAAACATAATCACAAGAAAATGTAAACAAAAAAATGTTTATCAACTAAAACACATTTAAATTTAATTTTAAACTATTAGAAATCACATGAAATTATGACATTTTCGAAACTTATTAATCGAGAATATGTTAAAAATGTAAATAATATTAATTTAATAATAAAGACAAGAAGTGGAACATTATTAGAAACAAAATGGCATTCAATTGAAAACACAAAACGTTATATCAATTGCATTTATAATAGAAATGTATTATTAAATAATGAAAACAATCAATGGTTACGATTGAGAAATGAACTGAATAGAAATGGAATTAATAATAAGCTGATAATAAGCGGTAAATTAATTGAGAGAAGATTTTTCAAACAAAGGGATCGTTTCAGTCATGAAAAGAGACTTCATGTGGAGACGAAATTTGAAAAGTTTTTTCACTTAATTCCTGTAGTTCTTCTTTTATATTATTTATTTAATGTCGAAAATATTTGGGAGAATTATATACCAAACTCTATCACTGATCCGATTGAGACGAAAGTTAAAAACTTCGTAAATATTCTTCGAAAACTTGTGGGCGCGAAAAGAGTGGATGCGTTGGCTTTCGATTTTTCGAGTGCTTCTAATAATGAAGATATTAATAATAGTTTACAATTCAAACCCCCTTTAAAATCAAAAAAGAGTGGATTTCGTGACAGAAAAATAATAGAATACGAGAATAGGATTCGTATGTTTTCGGCACCCGATAAAGTGTTTCGATATTTCGCTTCAATTAAAATAATTTACTATCAAAACGAGTCCGAGATCTATATGACTCCCGACGACTTCTTGAGAGCTCTCACGCCTGGTATTAAACAACCCGAAGGTTTAGGATTAGATCAGTTTAAAAGAATCGATATTTCAAAGGTTTGGCTTTAAAACTATGATAAATGTTTTGTACAATTGTTATAAATTGTAAATAAATGTTTAAATATTATATATAGTTAACTAAAAAATGATTCTTTTTGCTCAGGACGAGGAAACAGACCTCAATGCTATGCTTTCACAAGTATTGCTAACTGTGAGCATTCATGTACTATATATTATGCTATTTTTATGGCATGATTTGCTTTATCATTCGATCCTTTATTTAAATTAATTTTTATTTATTCATTAAGTTGTGGTTTATTTCAATTTTATGCGTTACCTTTTCCTCAAATGTTTATCAACGAATACTTCAGCTTTTGGCTGATATTTGTTTCGTGTTTTTATATTTTATTCAATTTGTTTTGTTTTGTTTGATTGAATTTGAATATAAAATGTTAAATAATTATTAAAATCCATTATTAGGGAAGCAAAGATCTAGCGTATGGTCTAAAGCCTGACAGCATTTTTTACAAATTGAGTAACTTTGGTCTCATTAACTTTTCTGATTTTCTCTTTTTATTAACTGTTATATCAGGTATTGAAGTATTTATTTGCTAATACTTTTGATAAAGTAAATGTTAATTACAGTCTCGAGACGACACTTTGAAATAGCATTTCGGATGTTTGATTTGAACGGTGACGGAAATGTAGAGTACGATGAGTTTGAAAAAGTGCAAAACGCTATATTATCACAAACTAGTATTGGTAAAAAACTTGGCACCTCTTCTAAAAATGGATATAAAGGTGCTTATTATTGAAACTCTGCTTTAATGTAACTGAAATTCATGTCAATCTCACGCAAAATAGAATTTTTCATTCCTTTCCAACATTTATATATAAATTTAGTAAATCTAATGAATGCGCACTTACTTTGCATAATAAAGTACTTTTAGTGAGCTTTAAATTGCAATAATGAAAGACAAAAGAACTTTTGCACTTAATAATTGCGCTCCACTTCTAAATATAACAAGTTATCACATATTTTAACAAAATATAACATATATTTCCAATATAGGCGTCAGTTCAGCACTCGCTAAATATTTTTTCGGTGAAGATTTGAAGCAAAAGCTGACAATTGAAAAGTTTCTCGATTTTCAAAAACAATTACAAACAGAATTATTGACTCTTGAGGTATAAAATATATAAAAGATATTTCAGACTTATATTATGTATATTTTGCTATTGAAAATATAATAGTTTGAAAGGAAAAAACCGAATCCAATAACTGGTAAAATAAAAGAGTCTGATTTTGCGGACCTATTGATAGCATACGCGGGACTCACAGAAAAAAGAAGGGCTAAAATGCTTAAAAGAGTGCAAAAGAAGTTTGGAAAAGATGAGAACGGACTCGAAGAGGGAGGCATTACTTTAGATGACTATTTAAGACTGTTTTATTTTTTGCAAAATATAAATGATGTGGATATAGCTCTGGCAGTGTTTCATATCGCGGGCGCTTCAATAGATCAGGGTTTGAATTGACATAAGTTATAGTCTTAATAACTTATAATAATATCTTGAATGACAATCATTTTACAGCCACTCTTAAACATGTCGCTAAAACTGTAGCTCACGTTGAATTGAGAGATCATTTGGTGGATGTTTTATTCACTCTATTCGATGAGAATCGTGAGCATTACTCAAAACATTTAAGTTATTTGTATTTTATGTGATAAACATTTTAATTAATGCAGAGGACGGACACTTGAGTAACAGAGAATTTATTGCTGTCATGAAAGAGAGATTACGTCGAGGTCTGACTCGTCCTAAAGATACTGGTTTTTTGAAATTATTGTACGCGATCTGGAATTCGCTTAAACTTAGTTTTTAGTCATTTATATCGAATGACTTAATATAGAATCTAAATAATGTTACTCTAAATAATAAGTTTAAACTTAAATCTCAGTCAAAATCTAATTGTTGTTTTAATTTAAAATAATTGAGACAAATAAATGGTTGATTAAATAGCATAACATATTTCCCATTCCCGGAATAGAGTGTGACCTAATGGCTGATAAGCTATATTTTAGAGGTCATTACCATTGAAATAACATCAATAACAAGATTATTACATAAATAAAAGCAAGTTTATTGAAGTGAAGGTATGCATGACTGATCACCGGCTCTTATTCTCGACCTATGCTTTAATTTTATACTCCACAGAGCGTAACTATAACTCTATTTCTAGTTCTCTCACTATTAAGCATATTAGGAAAGAAGTTCTTCCGTTTTATAACAACTTTGACTAACAGTCAAAATGATTTCTAACAAATATCTCAATAAAGTATTGTTTCAATCGATTGCAGTTTTCATTTTATTTCATTCAAGCTATGAATTTGATTATAAAAATACTTCTCGTAATTCTTATGTTCAACAAAATAATAAAATAAATGTGACTCAAAATTACTTTAAAAATATCATTAAACAAAATAATGTGTCATATATTTTAAATAATAATTTTAATGATTTAAAGGATGAATCCTTAAGTGCTGTTGCAGTTAAAAATAGCTTAAATGCTAATCTATCGGATCCTTATGTTTTAGTTTTGAGGGAATTGTTTGAAAAGAGGAATAATAGTCAACAAAATGACACTACAAGTGAATCGAGAACTTTGAGTTCTTGGTTAGGATTGAAACGATTCCGAAGGCCTCAGCATAAGAATAGACCTTATGTTCGTTTACCACTGCCTCGACCACAAAGGACTCGTCCCCAAATGGGTCCACCAGTTTTACCTAATTTTATGCCACCACCCGATGGTTTTCCGAGTCCTAATGATCCAGACTCTTATCTTTTACCACCATCAATGTTTGAGGACACAGGCATTAAGTATTGGCTTCAATTCATAGAAAATGGTGGTAATAATGATGGTAATAATGATGGTTCGACTGTTGTTGAGCATGATTCGAGAGCAGTTGTCAATAGAGGCAACAGTAGATTAAAAAGGCCCGCAAACGTTGCGGCCTCTTCTGCTTCAAAGCCTATAGAGATCGGAGAAAAGCCAAGTGATGACGACGACTACCTTCAAGAAAATGATGAAAATAATAGCGATAGATATGAAAGTAATAATGATAAATACGAGAAGAATAGCAATAATGATGAGCCCAATTCTTCTAATAGTCAAAGTACATCTTCTCATGACACACATAAGTTTGATACGTCTCCGAGATGTGATCGGTTCACAAGTGATATATGTGTTGATGATTTTGAATATCCTGAACAGGCGATTGTCGATGAAATTTATAAAAGACGAGAAATATTTGAGTTGATGTACTCTGAAGTGAAAGATAACACCCCACTTGTCGATGGAATTCCTCGAGATGTTGAAGAATCTTATAGTTATGACTATTATTCTAAAAATAACAACAATAATAATAAAGACACAGAATCGTCGAGCAGTGAATTCGGTAATTCAGGAGAGAAGCCGTTTACGGGCGGAGGATTTGTCTGTCCGTCTGAAGTACTTTACGGAAAACCAAAACTGGCTCGAAATAAAAAAGGCGAATGGAAAGTAATAGTGAATGCGGCGGAGTTTACACAGACTGTTCGAATGGAAAAATGTTTTGACCCAAACAGTAGATGCAATTATATATCATATCCAGATTATGACTCTCGTTGTGCTCAAGTTAACTCATTTCATCGGCTTTTGGTTTTCGAAAAGGGCAAAGGCTTCTATATCGACACTTTTCGAATACCTACTGCTTGCTCTTGTCATGTCAATAGAAAGATCTCTTATAACCCCATTCAAAGTGCTTCAGTTTCGGATAATTACGAAAAGAAACGGAAACCTTCACCAGCTTTGAGTAACACATTGTGGTCTATATTGGGTGGAAATGATCCCAATACTGGTTCGAGTTCTATAACTCAACAGCAAGACCTGATTCGTAATCAGATAAGTTTATTGCAGCAGTTGAAGCATTTTCCACAATTATCTCATACATCACCTGAAAATGTAATCAAACAACTTATGGACTTTCAGTCTAATGCTCAGGCATTAGCAATACCTCAACAAAGTTATCCTCAAAGACCTCAAAATGCAGGCTCAGTGACATTCAAACACCCGTCGTTGCAAGGATTGGGACAAAATGGTGCCGAATACATAATGCCAACAATAATGGTAAATGAAGACCATAGTAATCCTCAGCAAACTTTACGCAATAGGCCTCGACCTTTACAAATACATCAAAGCCCCGGAACGACGACATATGTGAATCCCAATGCAAACGGAGGACCAGTTGTACAGGTTATTCATGTTCCGGTCTCTTCTGGTGTTGCATCCAATCCAGAACCCGCTCCAGTATATAAAGCTCCACATAATC
Source organism: Camisia spinifer (assembly GCA_034694065.1). Lineage (NCBI taxonomy): Eukaryota > Metazoa > Arthropoda > Arachnida > Sarcoptiformes > Camisiidae > Camisia > Camisia spinifer. The sequence continues at coordinate 19,911 of JAQFXV010000470.1, forward strand.
CATCATTTTCTGATTATAGTTATTTAGACGCAAGTTCTTTGTTCTACAAAAAGAAGCCGACATCAGAAGAATTCTATAGCGATGAAATGCCTGTTAGTGAAAATTTTCGGCCATTGCTGTTACAAATGTCGTCAAAAACAAACACAAGTTTGATGTCTCCCTCAAAAGTAACAGACGAAGAAGAAAGAGATTCTTCCGATTCTTCTGTTTCAATATCTAAAAATAGCGATTCAGATGAAACTGCGAAAAAAAGGAAGGCTTCAGTTCAGAGCACATTAAACAAAAAAATTAATTTTTCTTATCATCCCATATTAGAGTATATAAGCAATTAGTTTTAGTTTATGTTCCAATTTTTTGTATGATTTGTAAATTATTAATAAAAGGTCACATCAATAGTTTTTTGACGAGTTATATGTAAAAAGCTTGATCTTCAGCTACTTTTTAAGTAGAATAGAATGTTATCTTTCACGCACTGATTGGTAAGAATGGGAGGCGCTCTTCGTTTGTAAGCCAAATGTCAGCTAAAATCTGAGTTGAATTTAATTGAATGCGAATTATTTTGGTTAATGATATTATATAGATATCATTGTTTGCTTTGAGTGTTTGCTTAGTGCTGAGAATGATATTCAATTATGCCTTTTTCAGTTATATATATCTTTTTTATTTATGCATTTCTCAAGTGTTCTGTATTTTTGAGATCTCAAACATCAATATACTCGATGACTACTATAACAACCCCTTAAACTTCATGGATAATCAGCCAATTATTGATGGGATTACTCTAATTTTGCCACAACAAATGCCGGTAAGAGAAAATTTGAGGCCGATTTCACATATTTGGCAGCCTTTTAGACCAAGTATTCGAGCTCGTGCTCCACCTTATTATAGAGAACAATCCGATAAAGAGTTTAAATCTCCACAAAAAGCTATGGCAAAAAGGAAAAGGAAACGGTATAAAAATGGTAATAAGTTTGTTGAGAATACAAATGAAAGTGATTATGAAAAGTCATCGAAATTATTTGATAATTCACCGCCTTATTCCATACCAAATCAATTTAATTTTCACGAACCAATTATGAGTTTAACTGATGAGAAAAGCAAAACGAATGATTCACCCAAACAAGTTATCACATCACCGAAGAGTTTTAATGCCAAAAGAAAGAGACGGCCAAAATTGTTTAGAACAGCGACTGCTAATCAACTTTCCCATAAAAAGAAAGACAATAATCAAAATACAGACAATGAGCAGAGTATTACCAACGATGAAAAACCTTTCGCAAGCGATGATCCAAATCATTATCCACATCAATATGCGATTGAAATCAGATGGAAAAACAAGAACAACGAGTTCTACGATCCGAATGCACCATCAGGTGATCATGGTGAAAGAGAAATGCATACCAGTAAAGATTTTGAACACGCAAAACATAGACTCTTTGAACACAAAGAAGAAGAGCATTGGCATGAAAAGAAATGGCTCAATGAAGGATTGAAAAGAGGCTACATTAATGGTAAATCAGTTCCAATACATATCGTGAGGCCAAGCGTTAATATAGAGAGCAATGCAAATTTCAATCCAATGCCAAAATATGCACAGCCTATGCCTGATGGCTCTACTCTTCGAGAAATCGATGAACATTTTGCGATTCCTACACCGGGTTTCCGAGTTAACAATCGTTTTATTAATTGGGCTCAAAATACTATTGACTTGAGTCAACCTCAAAGTGATTTAAGCGCAGATTTTGGGTAATTCTTAATTATTTTACAATTCTATACAACAGTACAATTGAGTTAATTGTAATGTAATATAGAATCAATACATACGCTACATATTCATTATTGTTATCAATTAATTGTGCCAATCATTTCAATTAGACATGTATCACATATTAATACGAAGTTATTATTATGTGACACTTCGTTTATAATGCATACAAATTATCAATTATAATAAAGATTAGAAAAGAATAGAGAAAAATCGCGTGAAACTTGCTTTTCATTGATATTCAAAACATTCATCATAATGATTTGTCGTTTCATAGTTTTAAAGTACAAGTAATAAATAATTAAATGCTTTGCTTTAGTAACCGGTTAAAGTACTTTTCAGATTTTGTGAGCTATTTAGAAAATTCGATGTT
>JAQFXV010000471.1:0-21989 GCA_034694065.1 Camisia spinifer
TCATGGTTTTAAAATTTGTAGTATTCTTGATATTTTCAAATATTTAGTTAAAAATTCTATATTAAGTTCATTACAAGCAACAAAATTGAATTCCGGTACATTTGTATGTCAAGGAATGACCCATTCCTTTTGCCGGGACTCAAAGCTCGATTCCGGTACTGTCCCGGCCATTCCGGGACGTCTGGCAACGCTACTTCACACATAGTTTCCGCTTATATCAAAAAATATAGTTAAATATCAGGATATATGAAATATCTGATAAACTAAACGTCTTTCAATCGTGTGTTTCTCAGAAATTATTGATAAAAAATGAAAGATAGGATGTAATGATCAAAATCTAATCCAAATTAAACATTCAATATCTTATCAAAAATGTCTGAACGCATGAGAATTTACTTCTTTCAGAAATCGGTGAAATCCTAGTAAAAAATTCTTTGAATTGAATAAATTTGTTCAAAATTTATTACTTTGAATGATATAATGATAGCGAACAGCTTATCAAAAACTATTTTAAAAATATTATGAATATTGTTGTGTTTGAAACTTGAAGACCTTTAGCTTTTTTCACTACCTGTTTATGAGATAAAATTCATTATCACTCTCGCGTCAGCTTTGTTTGAAACATAAATTTATTTATTAATCAATTGGGATAAAGAAAATAATTAAAAATAATATAATCTTTTGGATCAAACTATCCTTTTTTGAGAAATATTTTTGCACTTTAATTATATTTGAAAAATAATGCAATAAATGAAAAATGATTATAAGCAAGAATTAACAGATATAATAAATATCGAGTTTGTTGAAGGTATAAATTTAAGTCTATTGAGTCGAATAGACTGTTATTATGGTTAATAATTATAAGCTATCAATCATATTATAATAATGCTTGAAATCATTAATTAGTTCATTAATAATGATATGTTTGAATGAATGACTTTCAAGACTAATATAACTTTTACCCCTATCTCTCTCGCCTTTCTCTCTCTCTCTCAACAGCCCAAAGCCGAGTGAACTCATTCTCACTCAGTTTCTAACCTTAATTATATAAAATGTCTGTTTTTATTGACAAATTAGGCAACAGATGAATTTTTTTTCATCAAAACTGTATCAATAAACAAGTGTTGAAATTAATCCTTTCAGATGCTTTCAAATCAGATGTTTATAAGATTTTTTGCTCATTCAAAACACCTTCAAATTGATAAATAGAATATTACTATAATATACATATGTCTCAACTCATTAATTTGTTTAAATAAATAAAGTTTGTTATAATCAGAGTCTAAGAATTCGTGAACCAAAAACTGATAAAATTGAAGATTAAAAGTCGATTAAATCATTACATTTGCCTCAGAAGGAGATAAGGTTTGAAGTGTTCTAACTGCGAATGAAGAGTAAATGATAAATTGATGATATATTAGGAATGTTTGAGTGAAAACATGAATTGGCTTTTGGTCTAAACATATGGGATTAGTTGGTCGATGACCTCAATGATCGAACTCTACCATCAATTCAAACTCATCTTTCAATTACTAACGAAACTATTTTTAAAACAACTTAAATATCGAAGAGTTATAAAGTTTTATAAATGAGTAAAAATAAGACAATTAACACATTATTAAAAATAAATCGAAAACTTAGTGAAAGTATAAAATAATGACTAATAAGTGAATAAATGTTATGAAGATATGAAACGCTTGCGAATAACATATGTTTGAGATTGATATGAATAATGAGTATAAGATTAGGGAAGTGTTTGAGTTAGAGATGGTATGAAGTAAATAGAGTTGAAGTGAAGTGAAATAGTAATAGATGGCTAAATATGAATGTATTGATACCCTGTTTGGATGTCCTCTATGGCAATCACTTCCCTGATAGAAACGTCGTGTATATCCACATATTTTTCCAACTTTTGATTGGCTGTAATCAAAGCCAGGATTCCATATGAGAGACCCGTAACCAAACACCCAAAGAGTCGACATTTATTTCAATTTTACCTCTAATTCTCTTCTATTATTATCTTCTTAAAGGCCAAGACTTGCGCTCTAGTGATAGCTAACGATTATCTGAAATAATTTTGAAACCAACACAAAATAGAGGAACTTTTCGTTAATATTAAACAAAATATAATACATATAAACAGCTATTTTACTAATAAATTGATTAATATATTGCTTAAATTTATTATTAATTCATTTTTGTTTCTTTACAATTAATTTTGATTAAACTAAACCATAAAATGATGAGAATCTAATGGGAAATGATTCTCATCTTCTGTTAACTAAACCTAAACTAAAAAATGTATAGAGTTTTAGCACTCATACAATCATTTACTGCACATATACTTTGTTCATATGTTTTGTAGTGAAATCTGATGTAAACTCGACTCAGTTTTTCTTATATTCACAATAAATCCTAACTATCATATAATTTATTTAATTTTTTAGTTAAAACTTATTTTAAAATCTTTTACTTCTAATTTAAATAATTAAAAATATTACTTGAGCTTAATTTTTGCCAAAAAATAAATCCCTTCCCGGATAAAACTCTTTATTTGAAACCAAAGATAGTTTACTAAAAATAGGTTATACTGTAGTTATTGACGTCACTAATAATATAGTTCTTTGAATAGCTTTAAGGCTTTTTCAGAAGCATTTCTAGAATTTTACGAAAATATTTTCAAAGTTTTTTTTTGTCTATTATTTATTAAACTTATCGAATAATTAAAATAATAAACTAACAAAAGCTGAACAGAAATAGCATAAAAATAATTTTTCTCACAATTATTTATGAAAAATAGTATTTTCTTTCATTGAAATACTTATTCTGTGAATAGTTTTTCTTAAATTTATTTCTAAAATATGTTAATATTTATTCAATTTTCCGAATTATGGATAATATAAACACTTAAAGTGTATTTATGTTAAAATATTCTCAAATTTTTCTTCTCCTTAAATAAAAAAATATTAAAAAGCGAATCAATCATTAAAATTGAACGAAAGCTTAAATTCTATTGAAATGTATAATAAATTGATTCAATTCTCATACAATTCTAATAATGCTATTGATATCACATGAAAGGGCGACACCTGTTATGCAGAATATAAGCGCAAAATTCAAACATTGTATTAAACATTAGTTTTAAATCAAGATTTTATTATAATGATAAATATTTAACTCATTAATTGGTTTCAAACATTTGCAAATATTTGATAAATAGTTAATATTAACTCTTTTTACTTAAGCGATAAAAATATACTTTATTATAACAACTCAATAAAATATGATTTTTGGGACTTTAAAAACTAAGTCAATTAGTTGTCAACTATTTATTATGACTTTAAAAACATTTTACTGTTAGAAAATTCACGATAATTGAAATATTATAAGAGAAGATGTGTTGAGATTACAGTACTGTACAGTATATATAATCTAATCATAAGTTTCATAACTTAATTGCATTTTTATGAACATTTTGAAAATCAGTCAAATTATACACTTCAGTGACTAAAGTATATAATATGTACTTTATTTGCAAATAAGTGTTTAAGATTTGAGTGTAAGTAGATCTCTATGTCGCCAACTCTTCTTGACCGAAAGGTCAGAAACCCGTAAAACTACAACCAATGGGCCACAGATTAAAAAGAAAACCGAAAACTCTATTTTTAAACATGATTTGATTGAAATTAAGCTTTCGCTTTACAAATTTTTGTAGAAAATCTGAAAATCTGAATGTTAAAGGAACAGAATAAATGACTCGATCACTCGGTTAAGGGATTCAATTACTGTCAAAACCCACAATTTCAAAGTCCACAAATTTGCCAGATGATAGTGTTTAAAAGTGTTTGAAAAAACCTGACCTAACATAACCTAACCTAACCCAATCTAACCCAAATGTTCAACACTTTTAAATACTATTTTCTGACAAATTCATGGGTTTTTATTTTTTTGGGTTTTCAAATTCTGGGTTTTAAATGCTGGCATTTTGAAAAGATACCAAGAGATTAGTTCATTTTTGACTATAAAGATCCAAATATTGATAAAATCTTAACCTTTGTTTAAAAAAATCATTCAAAAAATTAAATGTTTCTCACGAAAAGATTTTAGCGAAAAGAAAATTGATTTTTCCAAAAATTTAAACTTATTTTCATGGCTATAGAGGTTTCCATAATTTCTATATTTTAGAGCAATTCATTCTAATGATTGTATCAGATCTGTGTCAGATCAATGATCAAATTATTTCTTATTCATGCCTCGTTATAATTTAATCTGTTTATAAATCAAAATTTAATATTCTGTGCCTTCAATTCGATAAAACATGAAATTCAAATGTGTTGCACAAAATACTGTATTATTACACTATTCTTAGCTATTTTGGAGAATAGTATGTGTCAAGAGTTATCGTCAGATCAAAGAAATGCGGTTCAGAAAAGTTTTAAAATTTACTTTAACGGCGAAAAGTTTTGTTCATTTCAATATACGAATATACAAATATTGGAACAGAAGTTATGCTTTATTTTCACATTTTGATCAATCAATAATGTATTCAGAATCACAAACTTTCAATAGCAAAGAATATGTTTGCTTTGAAAAGCTAAGAGTTTGAGAGCGTATCTAAACCTATATATTATTAAATGTTAAGTAAAAGTAAGGTGTGAGCCATAGCTATGTATAGCTTCTGAATAATAGTAGTACTAAATGGTAAGACTGGTATTTCTGAAATCTTATGCAGTATTTGGTCTATTGAAAGGGGAAAACAGGTATGAAGAGCGAAGATATGCACTATTGAGGCGATTCGCCGAACCCTCCCATGTAAAGGGCGTTCAAAATGAATTTATGTTATTACAAGTCTGACATGCATTTTAGAAAATAGTATAAAGAAAGTAATGTGAGAGAGTATTCATATTAAATAAAAGCATTTTGAAAGTGGCACAAATTATCATCAATGATAAGTAATGCTATTCTATGACATTTCTATAGGAATTGATGCCATTCTATGCCATTCTATGCAATTGAATGCAATTCATTGCCATTTAATGCCATTCAACTTCTGACAACTTCATAGCACCCGCACATGAATGAACAACATTAATAAACTCAATTACTAGACTATTAAGAAAAAAGCTCTTAATCTATAATAGTTGCCACTTATTGTTATGGTCACAATAAAACTTAAAATCCTCTGCGAACTAAATCAACGATTTCAAGTTTATGAACATTATGAGACTTGCTTTTCCTTTCTGTAAATAAAGTATTGAAGTTGAAGCTTAAGGCTTAATGCAAAAGATCGCGATATCTACTGATAATTTTCTCTCTCTTGACATTTTCTACCTGTAAATGATGAAAAGGAGAGACCGAAATTTTGAGCTTTTGCCACTTTATTACACCCCGAAGGTGTCTTTGTGTCTAGTATTGAATGCATGTATTTATGTACCACCAGAAGTCCCGTTATCATAAACCAAGAAATGATTGGAATAAGAGACCATTTGGCCCTCAAACAAGAGTGCATTGGTTAACATTTATAGGATTTAAGTGCAGAGTTCCTACACATTAATGTGAACTAAGCATTGGCTCATTAGTGACGGTTCATTTGAAGAGTTCCCCAACTCATAATAAAAGGACCCGCCATGTGATGAATCTTAAGTATTCTTTGATTCCGTCTCATAATCTAAGCAATACTTCTTTTGGGGTAATTAGATTCCTGTCGCGTTGACAGACTCGAAGGTATTCGCAATTGACGATCACTAATACATAGAAACCTTACCTTTCAGTATGCTATACAAGTATCAGAACTCCTCCCAAATTCTTTTTTGACCACCCGATCAAATTCTTCGAATTTCTATTGAATGACTTGCAATGTCTACTAATTGGCTCGAATAAGGCTTACAAACATAGGCGATAAAATATTAAAACAAATTTGATTGATATTTTGTAGCATTTAAGCGGAGAGTTATATTTCCTTTCGTATACCTCTACTCACTTTGTATAATATATCAATACAAGTACTATTAATAAGAAGAAAAGTGATTAATTGCTTTCATTCAAGCTCTCAGCTTCTGAAAAAATATTAATTCAACCCAATAGAATAGAAATATCTATACCAGTAAATCATAATTTATAATTAATATAGTTCTTATAGAATCAATTATCAATGTTTAATGATGTGTAGATAAAGTTATACACTAATTGAAAAATTATGTTAAACAAGTGTTCTGAAAATTTAAATAAATATTAAATGCAAAAAAATCATATTCAAATTGAAAGTGTTTCTGCAATAGTTTAACTGTTAAAAAGATTTACTGTCAATTAAGAGTCGCAACCAATGGCATCACTTCCAAAATTTTTCGATGTCCCGAATGGAAACTATTATACAAATTGAAATTTTAGTTTGATTAATAAAATAGAAAACTCAACTTTCTTCAGACTTATTTCTAAATTCAATTAGTTTTAGTCTTAAATTTAATTTGAAGATATTTTTGTGAATTAAATGACTAAAAAAATAGGTTGATTTTGTTTTACTGATAATAATAAAGTTAAAACCCGTTGAATTTAATGAGTTGGGGTCAGTAGATTCGAAACTCAATTCAAGCTTTTCTTTAAATCATTCTTTCTGACCAATGTATTGTTTTGTTAGAAATGGTAGATATATATACTATGACTAATGTCTTAGAAGGTCGTCTGTGAGCATAAATTTGAAACAAAGCCGATTCTTTGACCACTCGGACATCTAATCTAAGGCCATAAAGCCATTAAGGAAACAATAATTCCTATTCTCCAAAGAGCTAAGAATGATCTTCAGTGACTTTATGACTTATAAAGACAGCATTAGACAGTTGTGGATGTACTGTATCTTTAAAATAAAGATAATGTCTAATAAACACGTCTAAATGAGTAAAGAGATAAATCGATAAATAAAAGATAGAAATTATAATAGATATACAGCTAATTATATTATTGAAGTTGATATGAAACTGAAATATTTCTACATTAATCTGATACCAAACATTTCAAGCATAATGACAGGCGTAGTAGCACTTTAGGAACGGTGCGGTTCATGTTTATTACTTTCAAATACTGAAGTTCGAAATTAGAAAATCTCTTTTACTTACTCTTTTAATCACAATTTTAAACTTTTTTTTTCATTTAAAGATCAGTTAATACTTATCTAATTGAAACCAAATGAGTAAATCTAATCATGCGTTGATTTATGCAATTCCTAATGTGTAACTATATGTATGTTTAAATATAGACCATTTTTCAGAAAATCGAACTTCAATTTCAAACTTAGGAGTTCTGAATTTGAGTTATCGAACAGATCCCTCTAAAGCGAACTGAATTCAAGTATTTCATGTTTAAAAAACAATGTAATTTATTCGTAAGAAGTTCGAAAGAAGCTGTCAGTCATTTATGTCAAATTGAAGATACGATGCCCTATGCTTTTAAAGCTATGCAATGCATCATTCCTTCAATTGTTTTAAATACAATAAAAATAAATCTATTGAAGGAATTTGAAAAATAGCTTCGATGTTAAAAAGGGAAAAATTCTTCCTTAAAAACCTATCGGTTTGAAGAACTTAAAAAGTTGATTCATATTGTTTATATTTGGGGGAAATCTGCTTAATTAAAATTGCAAAATTAAATGCTAATTCATAACATAATATCGAATTCTGGTGCAAAAACTAGAGTTTCGAGCTTTAAATACTTGATAAATTAAAATAATTTTTACATCATTATAATTATTAACAGCATAACCACGAGCTCATCACGATTTGTAATTTCAAGTTTGGCTAAACTCAAAAGTTTGAATATTTTTCAATTTAAATCTTGCAGTACTTACTGAAACAATACTTATAATATTATTCAGAGTATAAAATACCAAAACAGTAAATTAACTTATTTATAACTTAACACTAAAAGTTTAATAACTTCATAAAATACCATTAATTGTTTGCCGATTCTAAGCTTTTTTTGTTTATAGTTTTAAAATATAGTTTATATTTGGTATTTTATCTTTTAAGATCATAAAAAGTTATATATACTCTGTACTAATCATAATATATTCAGATTTGTTTCAGTCGATATCTCCCACTGATATTTCCTCTCAAATGTTTGAATTAAACACTTGTTAAATGCAGAAGCAATTCACGAGTTTGGCCTTATATGAGCTCATTGTTCACTCTTTTTCCTTTATTATTTCTTTCAAATCTGATTGAGTCCAAAATCGTGATTTTTGTTTATCGCCCAAAAATTTTTAGATTCCGAACTTCTTTAACAATAATAAATATAACGATCACAAGTTATAGCAATTTGTATACAAGATATTAAAATACTGTTATTATTGAGTTTGATATCAGGTAAAGTTGAAATTTTTTCTTTATTCTCTTGACGTATTCGATTGAATTTTTCTTTAAAAATAGATGCTTTAAAATAATGACTTTAAAGGTTTGAGTTGAAATTTGTTTTCATGTCTTGTTTTTGTGCATTAATTATTCACTTTTTATTATAATTGTAATTTACTCTACCAGACAAATAAATAAATTATCAGTGACTAGAGTAGAGTTTAAAGGTTAAGCATAAGAACTCAAATATTGCAAAAATAAGACTGCATTCAAGTTTTGAAAGACCGACTTTGTTAAATGATTCTAAAGAGGAATTTTATAAAGAGTTTAACGGCCCAAAAAATCACATCTTTATTCATCAAATTATAAGAGTAAACGGCTTCCTGTTTTATTTTCCCAGACAAACAATATACAGGCTTAATATGAATATCTGATATCTTATGTGTATCAGACTTGTAGAGTGCATGAATTTTCAATAAAAATAAAAAATTTTGATATATCTTCAGTCAATTATAATTGCGAACACTCTTAGAACTAAGAAAAAAATTAAATGATTACTTGTAGTCTAATTGGGGTTCCAAAAGCTGAAGCCAGTGAGAACTCTCATAGAAAATTTGAGAACTATTAGAAGCTCACAGAAAGGGTTGTTCTCAAAAGTATGAATCGTAAATACATTTAATTAATTTAAAATTAAAGTTTTATAAATTTTTACAAAATTACCGAAAGGAGCCCTCCGAAACCACAAAAACTCATATCCTTGTTTGGGATTTTAAACAATAGATTAATTCTTTTTATGATAAGAATGACTTCTCTTTTCAATCCTTTCATTGAGTTTAAATAACTGAAAAGTCGTAAAATAAAATCGTTGCCTCTAAACACGTCTTCTTTGGGACCCTTAACTTTTCAACCCTTTGAATAAAACCTTACACTAATGAGTATAGTTTCAAAGACTGATTGATTATAACTCGTGTTAAGGTTAAAAGGTGATTGAAAAATGAACCTCACAAACAGATGAAATCCAAGTTTTGACAACAATGAATTCGTTTAAAAAATTTACATCAATAAAAATTTAAAAACAATGGAAATGTTAAAACTGAATTCACCACAAATGCCACGAAAAGACGGACGTTTATTTCGAACATGATTTGAAAATAAATGAATAATAACTAATTAAGTTGAATAAATATTGAAAAACTTGTCCTACTTTTTGTTTGTTAAAATTTATATTAGGCTCACAGCATATTCATAAAGATTTAATTTTTTATTTTTGGTAATGACTTACTTCAAATATTTAACTTCTTAATCGTAAATATTTTTGAAAAGCAATTATCTCAAAGTTTCTGTATTTTATTCTATGAACGATATGAAACAAGTTTAGAATTAGTTAAGTTTTATTAATTAAAAATAGTCAACTTTTAAGTGATATTGTGTTTATGTTAAAAGTTCTGTAATAATTAAGCAATTATTGCTTCTAAAGTTTGCCTCAAATTTACTGTATTGAGTAATTTTCGCATCACTTATCAATCCTAACATATATGATTAGTTCACAATTAATTAGTCAACATTTGTATTTGTATTTTTTCCAAATGAATCCAATTGAATGAATTCATGATTTAAAAGATTTTTTCCATTAAAATTTTGATTTGAAATTAATTAGAAGAAATATCGAGAATAAGCATTAACACTTAGTATGAAGTTAACAGAAATGTTGTTTTTTCAAAATTGAAATATAATAAGCCTTATATAATATTGTTGTAGCGCTTTCTGAATACAAATAAGTGATTTCAAATTATAATTAATTCTAGGAATTTTCAAATAGTTATCAATATTCGATCAGCAGTGGAAGCAAAGGGTCATCTTATTTGAGTTTACATCCTATGAGTACTTCTGTTCTGATTATTGATGGTTAAGTATCTTCGTTGAGAAGATTACATGCAAAGCATGTGCATTTAATTTTAAGTTGAGGTACCGGAAGTCATTCTAATGTGTGGTTTATTTGATGCATAAATTTTTGAACATCTTTCATAAGACCATTTGTTATTCTGAATCTGAGAATTTGAAAGGAAGGAACTAATTGCTAATTGACTTTTACTATCTATAAGTTATTTAGTTTTGTCGAAAAACTTTATAAATCAAGTTTCAACCTTGACTTATGACTTCTTAGTTTTTTAATCGAGGACCAGAAACTCTTATAGTATCATAAAGTTTATCTGAAAATAATCATTTAAAAGCTTTATAATAAAATTCGAGATTATTTATCTTTAACCATGTATTAAATTGAGTCGAAATTGTTGCACTAATTACTCTTATGATATGATGAGAATATTAAAGAAATGAATGGAATATTTTATGCTGTGAACAATCGTTAAATTTGGCCACAAATTCGAAAGAATAAAATTTAAGTTATTGAGAATTGTAAAAATGATTTTTCAAGGTTAGGAGAGTTAGTGATCAATACCCCTATAGAATAGTGCCATTGAAAGTGGTTTGTGTTGCGATATAGCGGTAGCATAGGATGCTTTAAAAAGTCACACATCAGTGAGACTTAGAGTTTCTTTTCATATACATGATGGACCACAACTTCCCGTGCGAAGAGGCTTTACGTCCATACTTTAAGCCAGTGATGCCACTGATGCGTATCGCCTTTCTCAGCACAAATCTGAGAAAACTTGTTTTCACTCAAGTTAAAAAGTTAAGGTAAAAATCTTATGAGTTACTCAACGATCATATGCAGTATAACTATACTGTAACTCGACTTAAGGTAGCCATAAAATAGAGCGATAGACTTTCACTTCACACACTGATAATACCTGTATATTATACTATATATTATAGCAAAGAAAAAATGAACACAATTTTGTTCCTTTTTGAGAATAGAAATGCAATTTCCTCTCATATTTGAGAGTGTTATATAAGACAAGTTTCTGAGTGCTAGGAATCAAGACCGGCCATCATTTCTATTATTGTTAATCTTATTATTATGATTTTCTTTATATTTCGAACTACAACAAGTTCGTGTCACAATCTAAATGTCGTGCATTTATAATGGTTTACGTTCAATGACATTAGACTCGAAACACTATTACGAGAATTGACGGTACAGTAAAGTCTCGACTCAGAGGATAGCAAGTGAATGATGTCTTGTTAAGGGAGGGTCAGAAGCCTCTACAAAACTAAAAACAAGGCCACTTTACTATAAACATCACACGGGAAAAGAATAAATAAAATACTAGTTTCAGTTTTGGAAAAGCGACACTTTCCAAAAACATTTGAGCTTTAGCTCACACACAGCACTTCGTAATTACCATTAGTGGTAGTTATACCTGAAAATGAGTATTATGGCTATTGGCAACCCTTCGACCTTCTCCTTTCAAGACCAGTTGAAAAAACGACATCAAATTGTTCTGACTTCTCCAATACGCTTAAACCCGTTTATAACAAACTCTTATGTATTCAATCGGAAACTATTCTTCATTTTCAGATCAGTCTGTGAGCGATAACTCCAACATTCAAATAAATATACAAATTTGGATCAAATATGTTGTGCTCGTAAGCTTAGATCAAAATGATTTCAATGATTTCAAACAAGTCCTAAAACAATTTTCACACAGACTTGACTGTATTAAAAGCCTATCTCATCGAATAAAGTGAAGCAGAGCTCCTGTTTTTCAGACACGAATAATAGCCATAAATGTAAGAAAAGGCCGACAGCGAAAAAAGTCTAGAGATGTTTTAAAAGTTGAATTTATACCCAAGAAATACTTGTGCTTTTGAAAGTTTACAAGTTTTAAGATTATAATTTGAATTAATTGAATAAATGATAGGCACATAAGTTAAGCTTAAAAATTGTATTTTATTTAATTTAATTTATTTCTAATGAATCATGATTTTAATAGACATTTGCGAATATGTGTGATCGGAATGAGAATAGAGTTGCGCAAAATGTAATTATATTAATATTTACAACAAATTGTATAGTTTTTCTGTGATGTTATGACAATTTTCACTCTTTTAAAGTGATTTTACAGTGCATGAAAATACTTAATATATAATATTATTATTAATTATGATAATATATTTATTTACATTAATTCATTTACAAGTATATCAACAAAAATGTTTTTAAAAAACTATTTTGACTTTAAATTAATTTCATCCAATTGGAGAAACACTTTTAAGTATAACAAACAAAAACTATGCCACTGCAGTAGCTTTTCATAAAAAATAATAATTTGTATTAAGTAAAGCTCTTTTTTGTTTCACGAAAATGAACAACAAAAATAATACTTTAAACATCTTTCTATTTAATCATGATTTGGGAGCGTTTTAGTCAAGAGGAAAAAATAGTTTCAACAAAGTTATAGTTATTAAAAAGACTCATGATTTGTGAGAAAAAAAGAAGCAAAATTTTTTACTCGAGGTATAAATCGTGACCTGAAGGGGTATTTGAGTGATTCTGAGAGAAAGAGTGAAATTGCTCTCAACTAATGTCGACTAAACATTATAAGTCTGATTAAAATGAATTTTTGAATTATGTGATTATATTTTGGATTTTTGATAATTTGGTTGACAATAAATTGAATGTAAGTATAAAATAGTGCTTTTGTCTGATGAACGAACTGTACAGCTATTTAAAGGCACTTCAACACTGGCAGAGCAACAACTAGTATATCATTAATAATATTAATAATAATAATTATAATAATAATAAATTAATTGGACTTAGAGAAGAACTTTTGAATCTTTTTTGTTAAGAGACCAAAAAAGGTGAATCGCATCACTTGAGTCATACTTGAGTCGCATAGAGTTTGTCTGGGACTGAATAAGTTGGCTGAGAGTAGTGGTCTTCTATCACATATATAGAATGATTTGAGCGACCACTGGCTCTGTGATGGCGTAATGTGGCCGCTATATTGATATTGTTGTGTAAATTATTTTGACTATTCATATCTCTATCCATTGTTCTGTTCAATGCAATCGTTGAATTATTCATTGAAGATTCACTAAAATTCATTTAAATAAATCATTAGTTAACCGGTCATTAATTTCTATAATAATGTATTTTTTAAATATTTTTTAGAAACAAGAACAAAATATTAAGACTATAAAAACGAACGAATGATTCGTTAACATTACACGAAAACTTGAGACTCGATTCTTATCTAACTCTTAGGACTTAACCATTAAAAAGTTTTATCGGAAATCAAAAAATATTTGTAGTGAACAAAGAAAAAGAGAATAATTTTGTTCGTTTAAGAAGAAACATAAAAGTGAAGTTTTATTGATTATAAAATAAAATTGAATTAAATTAATTACCTCTTTGCTAATGGATTAGGAACTGATTGTGGAGGTAATGAACCTCTCCTTTCAATAGTATTAATGTGTGATGCGATGCACTCTTGCTTTGGCATATTTGACATGTTGTTGTCGTTGTTCTGATCTATCATTAATTTGCTGACTGGTGTACTGTTATTGACTCCGCACTCAGTGTTGAGCTGCTTATGATTTGATTTAGTTTTTTGCAAAGTGGCTGCTTTTTCATTAGCAGCCATTTGTCGCGCATATATTAATTGCGAGTCATATTTTTCATTTGTTAACTTAGATAAAGTCGCACTTTTGCCTCTATTTAAATGATTCAAAGAAGGCGGTCGATCGAGTGCATTAACTATCACATGAGCGGCCGGATGACGATCAACACACTTATTGTTCATACTCGTCACTAAATTCTGTTCATTCTGACGACAAACTTCGTCTTCTTCTCTACTTTTAATAGTCGAGAGTCTATTCTTTCTATGTTTACAAACAATAATAGAAATTGTTGCTATGATTACCATTAATGGCACACTAATAGAGACCAATACTATAACTATTAGCTGTTGAGGTGATAGCGATTCTGCCTTTTCACTCGACAGCAAAGGTATCGGCAAATTAGTTGAATTTTCGATTATTATATTATAGGGTAACGTCAACTTTAAATCATATTCAACGTGTTCACATCGTTCTCCCGAATAGTTTGGCGGACACTTGCATTCATATTCCTCAACTCTATCAACACAAATGCCACCATTAAGGCAAGGATTGGGCTCACAATCATCCACATTATCAGAACAATCTTTGCCGACATAGCCGTCAGCACACGTGCACTTATAATCATTAAGCAAATCAATACATGTCCCGCCATTAGAACATGGCTTTGTCAGACAGTCGTCAACATTTTCCTGACAAAGATCGCCAATAAAACCCGGAACGCATAGACATCTAAATGAATTGACTTCATCAAAACATGTGCCAGAATTGAAGCACGGATTCACATCACAATCATTTATGTTAAGCTCGCAATTATCTCCTTCAAAACCAGCTCTACAAATACACCTGTAATTGTCATCAACAGTCGTAACACAACTTCCACCTGAAAAACGGAACAAAAATATGTAACAATTGATGTGAAAAAGCATTTCCTAATTTATAATTAATTATATTATTAGTTATAATATTTACCATTAGAGCATGGATTTGGGTCGCAATCCGTTTGCTTTATCTGACAATTGTCTCCTTGATATCCAATTTTGCAGATACATAAGTAACCACTCGGACCGTCAACACAAGTGCCATCATTAGAACACGGGTTATTAGTGCAGACACTGGCCATTGTTTCGCAGTGTTTACCAAAGAATCCAAGAGGACATTCGCACGTATAGTTGTTTGAAGTCAAACTCTATTATAGATAAGAAGAGAGAAGAATTTGTTAAAACAGTTCGATCAAGAATTATTGTCTCCCACAGAGACATCCGTTTCGGATGACAACTACCAACTTTGCATTTATCATTGCCTTTATACAAATTAAATCTCTAAGTCGTAGGCGTTTTCCCGTTGTTCATGTCAGAAAAATATGTTTTTTCTTTCATGCCTATGCATAAAGATAAGGAGTTTTGCAAAGAATGCCACCCAATAATATATTAAATTTATATATGCAATTGGCAATGGACTACTTCATGCATAAATGATTCAATATAATCCTCAGTATACATTACACTAACAACTAAGTTGAAAAACAACTTATTTCATCTGCAAATACTCTCACCTTAATTTACAATCAGATTCATATAATCTTATTTAATTGTGTGAATGTCTCTCATTATCAACACTAACTTTGATGAGAAATATTTAATGAGAACTAAACTCAAGGAAAAATTATTCATCAAGAGTAGGATGTATTGAGAGAATGATTATAAGTCTAACATTAGATTCTTTCAATACAACTTATGCTGGCATTCATGAAACTGCTGTCATGAGTGCCTGAGGGAGAAACTATTGAAAAGTATGTATAACCATATTATGTGGACATACATTCATGTATTAACTATTATAATATCAAAACTAATACAATGACGAGTCAAGTACTAGTAATGGTAAACGAAGAAATGTAGCTCTTTCTTAAGCATACGTTCAATCGTAAAGATATCAAAAATGAATTGAGTATTGATGATGGATAATAATGATGCTTATCATTTGACAGCAAAGCGAAAATGATGTGAGAATAAGTTCTATAATACGAGATCAAGTTGTATAAAGTGAAAGAAAGTCATACACAAAGAAAGATATACATAAATTATTGTGAAATTATTTTAGTTTTATAGCCTATTCAAAGATTTATGTCTATCTACGAAAAAGACTATTATAAAAATGAGAAAAAATCAACAAAGAATATAAAAAGCATTTTATTGCATCACAAGCTTGTTTGCAATCAATAATAAGAGCTCAAAAATTCCTATTTAAAGTGAAAGGTGCTAACAGTCCAATCTTTATGATAGTTAAATTTTAGAGACCAATTCTCGTATACTTTGTAGTCCATTGTTTTTAAAGGCATTTCTATTACAATCATCTAAATAGGTTCTTAATTTATTAGGCTATTACAAAGCTGTCATTCACATAATAAAACTCTTATTGTTCAGATTGAATGATGTTCTTTCCACTTTCAATTAGAACATTCTATAGCATTGCACGCAATCCAATATTCAACTCATACTTATTAACTAAACAGTGGTTCAAAAATCATTCGCAAGCATTTTATCGAAAGTTTATCAAATATTAAACTAAGGTTTGGGAAACTTTCCCCAAACAAATAATTCCGAAATGAATGAACGCTTATTCCTAACAATAACGAAGAAATGTTGAGTTGATTTTTGCGATTAACAAATTATTGGCCGCGTTCTCAAGCGTGCAATTTCTTGACTTTACTAATGATGGACACATGCATAAAACAGACGCAACAAATATCAAACATTCTATGAGTTCATTGTAAGGCAGCTGCGATTTTTCGACCAAAAAGGGATTATTTTCTTACAATAATCAGCTGTCTTTTCAAATTATTTTATTGCCGAATATT
Source organism: Camisia spinifer (assembly GCA_034694065.1). Taxonomy (NCBI): domain Eukaryota; kingdom Metazoa; phylum Arthropoda; class Arachnida; order Sarcoptiformes; family Camisiidae; genus Camisia; species Camisia spinifer. The sequence goes on from JAQFXV010000471.1 coordinate 16,726, forward strand.
GTCAAAGAGAGAGAGAGAGAGAGAGAGCTGAGAATACAATTAATGCTTTGGGGCAGCAGATGGGCAAAGATCTAAAAGCGTTAATTTACATGAGCACTGGTCAGAAAAGGTCTATAAGACTTAATTCCCTTCAGAAGACTAACTGTTGAATCGGGAAATCTTAATCGCCTGTCTATTACATGTGTCTGAGGATAATTGTTTTATGAATTGAATGTTAACTTACTTTACAAGTTCCTCCATTAGCGCAGGGAAGATGAGCACAACTATCAATCTCAGATTCGCAATTCTTTCCCGTGAATCCAAGAGGACATTCACACGTATACCAGCCCTGACCTGTATTAGTACACGAGCCACCATTCTTACAAGGCTTATGATTAGTGCAGTAATTTAGATCTTGATTGCAAAGAAGTCCACCCCATCCTTCATCACAAAGACAGTCCCAGGGCTTATTACAATAGCCGTGAAGACAACCTGGATATTTAGTGCATTGATTGCAGTTATGACTTTCCCATCCATACCTGCATTTGCATTCATTCGGTTGCGAACACTCGCCATTGGTTTCATTGCAACCCGATCTGCAAATTGCTATAAAACAAAAACAATAAATTATTTTTCAAACAGAAAGACAAGAGAGAAAGACAAGAAAGAGAAAGACGAGAGCAAAGCACTTGGTTTAGTTGAGGTGTTCTCTTAAAGAATTAAAGCTTGTGGAAAACGGTGGAAAAGAGTGCAAAATATATGCCACTCCAATATTATTAACGCACAACAACACCGAATACAATGTACATAAATATTAGGGAATGTTTTATGAATTGGGAATAGAAGGGGATGTCTAACGCTGTGTATACAGAGCTTGCTTTTTAAAAAGTAGGGGCTTTGCACTCGTTATAATGATATTCATAACAAGACCCTTTGGGGGGCTTTGCCTTTATTGCTAGAGCACAACCAAATTCAAAAAGCGTCTCCACTGTGTCAAAGATGAAGAATAAGACTTCTTTCTATTTGAAGGTATTGTCTTTCATTTTATAAAAGGTAGCACTCAATCAACAGTTGAAGATGACCTCAAACTATTAAATATTCATCTTAAATACCGCTGTGCTCGAGTAGGAAGACTGGCATAGAGTCCAAATTGAAGTTACATCATTTTAATAATGCATTATAACTGAATTATTCTAATATAGATTGATTACATATTCTAATTGAAGGCTATGTCAAGTTTTACTGAGCAGTCAGTCTTTCATAATAGCATTCAAATATCATGTAATGAGGACAACAATGCTGTCTCTGAGTGTGAGCTCATTCTCATGTGGAGTTAAGTCAAGTTTTATAAACTATTGGAATAAACGATTGTTTTGGCCGCACATTAATTTTGTAGAAGTATTTATTGTTGATATTCTGTGGACATTGCATTGGATTAGTCTATTGTAATAGTAGTTGAAAACCGAAATTGTAATTATTAGAAAATAGCAAAAAAGTCTAAAAAAATTGTTCATGCAGTTATGCCAATGGGTTCAAAAGAGAAGTCATGCACAGCAAGTCAAGAGGATGTGCGTGTAAACTGCCTTAAGAAGGCATCGTCGTGTCAAATTATTAGAGACCGGTTTCTTAATTCAAGCTCGTTATAAGTTAACATTCACTTTGTGTTGTGATCTGATGCTAACACTAACTCACAATTACTTACCATGAGATCAGATGCAAACTAAGGCAATATAGTTTAAACTCATTGCACAAGTCAGTGGAAACTACGCCCATATTTAGACTATTTATAAAATACACACAGGTATCACACTTTTCTATACAAACTATAGCATCTCTCGATTATAGCATAACTAATGGATAAATATTTTACTCAGTGGTCAAAAGCCTCTCAGCAAATATCTTCAGCTATTTTCTAATTTACAAAATTCACAAAAAACTAAGTGTCGACTGTTTTAAACCAGAAGGAAAATAATGGTGGAAGATATGAGACAAAGTAGTCTTAATTGAAACAAAATTTGTTGAAACACTGGTTGACATTCTAACAAATAATAATAGTTATCTGTTGCAGATTTAAAATAACGGATGTCCGGTTGTCAACGAGACTGCACTAAAGCATTAACGTGTGAGCTTTGATCGCCTCTTCACGCAAATATGTCAACGCAATTGAAAGTAAAGGCAAACCAATGGGTATCAACACAACAGATAGCATGCACTCTAAATCATTTACTTCTACAGGTATTTTCAGTTTCATTTTACTGTTTAGAAATAGACTTACGCCCCAAACATATAATAGTTGTGTACTTTGATTGAGTTTGTTTATAACCAGTACTTAATACTAGTTTTACAATCAAAAGCCCCTCAAATCCCATCCAAACTTTATAATTAATAATTGAGTGAAGCCTACCTTTTTCACAATAGTTTCCGTGCCATCCGGGGTAACACAGCTTTTCTCCGTCGGGAGTACAAGAAAAATGTCCGTATTTATCATCTCTTGACTTACAAAGTGCACCACAATATTCCCCGAAATAATTCTCTTGACACATAACACGATACGAATAATTTAATGTCGTTTCATTGTTGTGACCCGTATTTTGTGTCCATTTTTTGTCCACTTTCAGGTGTCTGGACATTGCGAGCCTTGTTATTAAAGTTCTAGTTTTCGGCAAAACTGTGGGTTAAAAATAAATAGAAATATTGTGTAAGAAATATTTGTATTTGAGGAATAAGATTCGAATATACCTCTAGAAGATGTTGAGGAAGTGGCAGAAGCGTTATGCCAGGCCTCCACTATCAATGAAAAGGTCCCCTAAATTCAACAATTATAATATTAATATTTCATTCAATTTCTCTTTTGTTATGAATCAAAATCATTTTCAATTAGACAAATACTTCATTACTTATAAATCAAGTTTAACTGAAGCTCGACATCAAAAGTATTGTTTTAATACATAATATATTGCATTGAATTTTAATTGAAATTACAACAAAACACATTAACATATAAATATTTTATGCGTGTGAAAAATGTATTGTTAAACTCAAGACTCGAACCTCACATTCAAAAACCTCTATTTAAAAGTCAAATATAAACATTCAATTTATTGACAGCGAACCAAAACTTGAAGAGAGTCCGAAGTCAGGGATCTGAGGACCTCATCAAAGACCTAGACCTGGGTTTGAGACTCACGTTTTCCAATATTTTCAGCTTCAACTTACTCTCGGTTTCATTGTTGTTATTAATTTCATTCATTAAAAACCAGTTTTCACTTCTCTAACTTGATTAAAATGTGATCTCATTTATTTGTCGAGAAAAGAGATTCAATTCAATCAGACTAAAAGACATTCAATATCTTCACATTTCTCATTCCTTTGATTTTAATTCTCTTTGTGTTAATTATCTTAAATTTTAGGCACTCTATTGTCACCCGATGAGAAAGTTTTTTAGAAACTTATTATTCAAATAATTTCCTCATTGTTTGTAAATTTATTAGAGAAATTCAAAATCAAAGCAGAGCTAAGTTAGCAGAAACTGCTAAAGATTTTATCTTTAATGAGATCTACTGTATTGAGTCTTCATTTTAAAGTTCGGAATTCAGTTCTTTATCAATCAAACATCAACTTTATATCAACGAAGTTGAAGAAAATTTGATTGATTTCCACTCAAAAAATTGAAGAGATGTTCAGCAAATAATAAAAATTAATTTCAATAAATGCTTAAATTGGTTTTCATCTCAAATAACTGATTTACCTCTCATTTGTGTTGAAATATCTTTCTCTACTAACAAATCCATTCTTACAGATAGAAAAAAGATACAATTTATTTGAACTTAACATTGAAAAGTTAATTCTATTGGAATGTTTATTTTATCTAATATTTTAATAGATTGAATACAGATAACAAACTTAAAGGTATAGATAGTTTTGATTGATAAATTTCATCATAAATAAATAATATTATTATCACGAATAACTACCGGAAAAGCCCTTTTCTCGTCCCTCCCGTTTATAGCTATTTGAAACTTCCGGAAACGGAGTCTCTAGTAATTACATATTTGAGAATAATTTGAACATATTATGTGTAATGCCAATACTCAAAATATAGCCCATTTACTATACAGTATAATAAATATACGGGTACATAACAATGGACCAAAAATTTTAGTTTCTTTCACTGTTGATCAACACAATTTTCACTCAATTTTCAAGTTTACAACAAAATCAATGTTTAACTTAAGTTCAATCTATGATTAATGTATTTTTACGTTTTCTTAAAATTACTCATTTAAACAATGATTCAAAATGTTTGCTATTGATCTCAACTTTGCTTTAAACAAAGTCTTTAAATATACTTTAGTCTAACTTATCATTGATTGGTTTTACGCTTTCCTTAAATGTAAGTCAAATTATTGTATATACGCATAAAATATTTATCTCTTAATAAATTTTGCTGTAATTTGAATCGATATAATGTATAATTAGATACTAAAAAGAAGTGTTTTGATGACTTACCGGCCACGAAAAATTGAAGGGAAATCTAATTGTATAATCTAATCCATTGACAGTATTATCCTTAATAATCACTGAACTGTCATTGAATGCAGAAGTAATGACTTCACCGTAAGTACAGGGAGGACTCGGATCAATATTGTTTTGATAGTGTTTAAGACAAACTCGAAAGAATGTCTCACATTTTTCACTACATATTTGATTATTTTCAGTTCTAACTCCACTTCCACAACAATTTCCGACTGCATCACGATTTAATTCATTGATGAATGAAAGTAAACGAAACTCGAACACACCCGACGATGAAACCTAATTAAGTGCAACAATTATTTTGTTAATTAAAGTAATTGGAAAAATAGACACAATAAAGGATTTATGAGTTTTTTATAATTTTGGCAAAAATAGATCACAAGATTGGCATTGAATCTAAACATATTGAGGGGTGTGTCCACTCTCTTCATACGATCCCTGTATTAACAAATTTGAGGGTTTGCTTTATAGCCTTCAGCGAGTCGTGCCATAAACATCTTGAAGAACATCATAAGAGATGAGATGAGAGATCATTTTTGTTAGGATTAAGACCAGTAGGTGTATGGCTGGGGTGAGGCATACTTTAAAGCATATATTAGAGTATACTCTAAAGCATACTCTGGAACATACTCTAAAGCAGTAGCAGTAAACTGAAGTGGTGGCCCGCGTCCCACTATTGGACACACAAACCAGACAATCTCATCTCCAAATTATCTTAAAATCAATTCTTTCAAATATTCAATAAAAAA
>JAQFXV010000472.1:0-21950 GCA_034694065.1 Camisia spinifer
CTTATCAGCGAATCATAGGTTTAAACAGCATTTAATGCATTTTATAAGCCCTTTTCGCCAACATTAATGTTCACTAATAAAGTCCATTGAGTACAGGTATTGATTAAATCTAAAAAACATAATAGATATGTGTCGGGGAAAACTGATTAGAGGACTTGTTACTATCCGTCTTCATATTAGATTTACTGAGCACAATGGCTAGTAAAAGACCAAATTAAGACATTATGACTTAGGATAAGATTGTAGGGCAACAAAAATTGACCTAAAAATGGCGCACAACAAATATTGAAAACTTAAAACCTTAAAGTCGAACATATTCAGATTCCAAGTTATGATTTGACACACAATGTCATATAAATACTGAATTTCATTCAAATCGATGTTAAAATATTAGAACTCGAATAGTTCTATAAAATTGTATTATAAACGCCCACTTCATAACCTTTTCAATATCTTTCTATTATAAAACTCCAAATGTTATTATACAGTACTTTTTGTAAAAGAAAGTCAAATCTAAAGTTTAAGATTATATATGAATGAACTAAAAAATTGGAAAATATAATCTTATTAAAGAGAATTCAAGCAGAAAAATAACTTTAATGTTCAGTCATTCACTATTGTATTGAACTGTATTCAATATTGTAACTTATAATAAGTTTTTTCATTGTAATAAATATTTTACCGAAATTTTGAAAATTCATATCATTGCAAACTAATCTATAACTCTATCGGTAAATTTAATAGTGATTCAGATATGTTTTCGAAAATGTGGGTAGACTTCGAAAAAATGGTATTCGAAAGAATGGAAAGTCACACATAAGAATGCCTTTATTTCAATATCTTATTGAGGTAATAAAACTCAAGCAAGGTTACGGAATAATAAATAGAGATCATTATTATGACAATTTTCATTTTCCTTTTTCAACTTCAATTAATTACTCATTCACAATTACGAAAGTGTCTAATCATATATCAAAATTAGGATCAAATAAATAATCAATCGCAATATTAATCAACGAATTTTAAAATATTTTTCGATAAATCAAATGAAGCAATTTTTTAAAGAGAGTGAAAATTTTCTTTAACTGTTCTTTAAATGATGTTTAGAATGGAAACCTGTTTAATGTTTTACTTCGATATGATAGGAAAAATAGTTTTAAAAATTATAATGAAAAACATCTATATTACAGATTTTGCGAAGGTCTTCAATACCACCAGACTTGTGAGACCTTCTTACGTAACTATAATAATTGGCAGGCTTACTAACATTTGAAAAACACTTTTGTAAAGGACATATCAATTATCATTGCATTAGAAAATATTAGTCATTTATGATGTGGGTGTCATCGAAGAGTACTTCTTTGTCCCTTTCAAAGTTATCCAAAATCCACGTTTAATTTCACTCAATTTAGTTTCATATAGTTTTTGTTCGACAAATTCTTTATCCTATTTACAAATTTGATTTTTATAATTAATGGCATGATTCTCAATACGGGTACATTTGGCCAATATTTCAGTTTTGACTAATTTTCATTCTACAGAAGGTGTTCTTAATTAAACGAAAGTATGAATTAATTAAATATTGATTAATTTTTTTCAAGCAAATCTATCATTGAAGACAATAGTTTGTCACTGCAATGTTTGACCCAACCTAACAAACATAATATTATTAATAGGTATTAATGAAATTCCTATTCAATGCTCTCCTCCACTACATATAGGAAATATTTCATATTCTAATTGAAGTATTTTCTTATGAAACTAATAAAAGTTTAATCAAACTTCTGGTATACAATTATAATACAATATTATAATATTGAGTGAACAAAACTAATTCATTTCTTGCGACTCAATCTATATAATTATATAAAACAAAAAAATTGCTGGAAAAATATTATAGTCGTTGGAGAAATTACTTCAATAAACGCAAAGTGAATCCAATTGAAAACTACATCTAATATAGAGCTAAACTTTACAACATTATAGCGAACACAGAGTAATCGCTACACATTTCATACATAAAACTTGATTACTGTTAATTAAATGCCACGATTTTAATGTATTAAAAGCATTGTTTATCTGAATGACTGAAATATTTGGTTGACATAATTTCATTGACATTATTTCACATACTTTGTGACCCTTTAATTCAGCGTAACTTTTTGTTCGTTAACTTGTTTTGGTTTTGACTTTAACTGATTAACTGATAGTAAGCTTAATATTTTCAATGTTTAGATAATCGCAGGATTTGAAAAGTGAAAAATTATAAAAATTATAAAAATGTCAAAAACATCACAATTGTATGAATTTTAATTATGAGAAATGACATAATTATCAAAAATAGAGAATTATGAATTATAAAAATTAAATAAACCGGAACTTTATTTTTCGTAAAACAATGTGTGAGAAAACTTTATGCAACAATACTTTTGAAATAGCATTGAATTTCATAGATTAAAGTGAAAGTTAAGCTCATTTTTATATGAATTTCAATAACTTGTTGTCTAATTTGATAAATGCTTTTGTATTATATTTTGAAAACTATTTGTATAACTTTTTTTCAGAATCAAAGTTATATAAAATCTTTAGTGAACTGTAAAGAAGAAATGAGTGTTTTTTGTGAATTAGTATTTCCATCTGTTAAGAAAACAAAGCGATAGATATAACGCATGCGTTGATTGACGAGTAAAAAAGTCTTAACAAAGAGAGAAATCAATTGTCGATAGTATTCAGTTGTATTGATTCGCTTAACATGTATTCGCATTTAGTCTTACTCTCAACTCAAACATCGAAAACACAACTTATTATTTCATAAATAGACTAAAATTCAATTTAAAAATGTTTACAATTTATAATTATTAAGTGATAAATAAATCCCAAACAAAACAACTTTTCATCTCATCATAAATAATATTAACAGTCATTTAAATCGTATTTTAATTTATTTATTAAAAAAAACTTCAATAATAATAAGTAAAAGTAATAATAAATAATTGAAATGTCATTAAAATTGTTGAGTTATTAATAAATGTATTTTTTTTTATAATAATAGATCAGATGAAGGAATCATCAATTGATAATAGTATGGAATCGTCTTCGGAGACAATCTGTGGATCAAATGGTGTCTCAGAATCACAATCATTAGAATCAGATCCAAGTTTAACATTAAGTCTGAGCACAAACACAACGACAACAACAAACACATCAGCTGTTAATCCAATTGAGACCACAATTCAAATAGCGATCACTTCTAACGGTTCTGTTTCTGTTGAACAACAAACTCAAACAGATCTTATCGATGATTGTCTTTTAGAGACCACTATTAGTACGGGTTCTGCGACTCAGACTATCATTAATAACAATAATAATATCAATACTAATAATACGATTAATAATGGTTTAAATAATAAAATTAATAGTAATAGTAATACAAATAGTAATATAAGTGTGAGTACAAGCACTTCATCGGTCGCTAATAATACTGAACCAAAGATTGCAATCAATTCTAATAATAATAATCAACCAAAACGTTTACACGTCTCTAATATTCCGTTTCGTTTTCGTGATCCAGACTTAAGACAACTTTTTGGGGTAATTATCCTATTCATTATCTTCTAAATTGATTTTTAACTTCAATTTCCTTTTTTTCTTGTACTCAAAAGTTTTCTAATTTTCTCAAAAATCCATTTTCTGTTTGCTTTTACTCAAAACCTAATTATGATAGACATCAAAAACTTCATAATATATTATAATAACAAATGAGTTCTCTCTATAATTGTCTTCTTTATAATCAATTTTATGGATTTTATGCAATTTTCCTTTTGATAACTTAATTAAATTTGTTTTTCTTTAATCTGTTTTATGTTTACATTTTGACTGTGTTTTTAGAAGAGTTGATATGAAACTTATTTTTGGTTTTTGTATATTTTTCTGATTAAGTAAAAGTAATCTAATTTTTGTTGAATATTGTTTTAACAGCAATTCGGACCCATTCTAGACGTGGAGATAATATTCAACGAAAGGGGTTCAAAGGTATGCTTCACTTTTCACTTACTTTTCTATTTATAACTTTGAATCAATACCAATATTATGTGTTGTGTTATATCTATTACAAAAGCGCTTCAATTTCTATAAAGCTATGCATTCATTCTCTCTCTATTTCCACGAAAACATTCATCAGATTCTTATTTTCAATCTTTTCTCCCATCTTATCATCAATTTTTACTCAATCGTAAACTTGATTTTATTTTCAGAATAAACTCAATTTATTTGACTCTCTATTTCTTTTTAGTATTCATTTCAAGTTCTTATTCTCTCTCAAACTTTTAATGCATTTTTTTCGTGAGAATTTGTTGAACAGATGTTAAGACAACTGAATCTGAGAGAAAGTTTTTGGTCTTAATTTTTTTCTCTTAGTTATCAATATATATTCACATTAAGACAACTTCTCCTCCTTTTCTCACTCCTATATTCTCACAGTCTATACAAAAGGCAAACATTGCACTAAAAGTACGCCAAAACAGATGTTAAGACAAACAGTTGGAGCAAATTTTGTTTAATTTTTTATATATTTCACTTGAATAAGTCTTAGTTCTCTTCTTTACCAAAGGCTTTATTTAATAAAAGGATGAAATCTTATGAAAATGTGTGGAACAGATGTTTAGGATTACATAACAGTAAAGAGACTCGACTTGTTTTTTCACTGTTTTAATATTCAACAGTTTTTTTTCTAATATCCAAACTCTTGAGAACGTTTTTTTGTTTTTGATTCTTATGGAACTTTTTTCTATGCATATTAAGGGCTTCGGTTTCGTAACATTTGCCGCCAGTAGTGATGCCGACCGCGCGAGAGAACAATTGAACGGAACAGTAGTTGAAGGCAGAAAAATAGAGGTGAATAACGCGACTGCAAGAGTTCAGACTAAAAAACCGACGCCAACTGCTATCATAACGAACGGTAAACTATTTTTTCTCATTCATATAGCAATACAATTATTTATATTATAATATAGTTAAAAGTTTAAATGAAAGCACGCTTTGCGAAGTCTTCTCTCAATTATGTTCACAAATCAGAAATTTTGATGAGTTATAAGAGAATAACTAATCAGATGAACAGTTCATCGCTTTAAATAAAGTATATTTTCAAAGTAAATATCGAGGAAAAGATTTGCTAAAAATTCTTCTATCAATCAATCAGTTCTGGAAATAAAAAGAGAAATTCCTTACAATACAAAAACTAAACAATTTTTGGCACACTTTATAACATACTGTCAGACAATTAGTTATAGGAATAGTTGTCCTAAAAATATAATTCAAAACAAAGATATTTAAAACTTTTCTAGTCTTCAATTGAAACGCACGTTATTTTGTGTAAGAATTTGTTATTTTTATTGGGGTTTAAATCCTATTAATTAATTAAATAGTTGTTATGCTTGAAAGCACTGACAGTATTGTATGTTTGGAACAAACTATTGGATGATTGGATTAGTTATTATTCATAAATAATAAGTCTTCAAGTTTTTAAGTAAGAATTAAACAATTATTAATGAAAATGTTTATAATTAATTGGGCTGAGACTGGAATGTGGTGTTCGTGTAATACATAATATTCTGCACAATATTTCTTTGATTTAATTAATTGGGATTTTCAGACATTCATGTTTTTTAGTTCTAAAAATATCTGTAGTTTTTAAGCATTCACTCAAATTCTGATTGCATTTGCATTGCTTAACATTTCTTTCTCTAGGAATTCAAAAACTAATAAAAGAGCTCTATTTGTCACAAAAATTTTTCTCTCAAAAACACTTCCCTATCGTTTGTTATCATATTAAATGAATTGTAATATTCTTTGTTGAATGTCTTATATATCTTAATGTCTCGTTTTTGGCACCAATTCTTGTGGAATAAGTACAGTATTTATAGAGATGATAACCGAAAATGTTCACCAATTCTTACATTGCTCTCAATTTTTGCACTTCAATGCCTTTCAAACTTATGAGACATTCTCTCTAATGATATAAATTGTTATTTTCTATCCTTCATAAACATCTTTTATGTTCACTCTTTATCTCCCTTTTATTCTCCTATATTTTGATTTATTATTTTTAATTATCTTTTATAATACTTACAATTTATGTCATTTTCATATCAATATCAATACAAAAAGGCTTTTCATAATTTTTGACACATTTTTTCAAAAGAAAAGTTAATTTATTAATGCTTTTATTGCTTCTGATTTTTTGGTGCTTTATTTTTTGCTTTCGGTTTAATTGGGTTTTTATTGCACTCAATGCGCAAAATTCACACAAATGTTGGATTTAATAAACAAAATAAAAGTTTCAATTGATTTATAATATTCAATAAGAGTTCTCAATATTTAATTAATATTTATAGTTATTATTAAATTCAATAAGACTTGAAGTTTAAGAACAGAAACTCTATTGAATATTGTATTTCAAAAGAAGTTGATAAACAATATGAAAGTTTAACAAACTTTTGTTTAAGAGTCAATTAATCGGTTATTAAATTCATTTGTTATGCGATTGCATTCTTTCAAACAAAAACTGGTGTCGAATATAATGCAAAGTTTTATTTAATTTTTTGGGTGACTTTATATTAATTTTTAATTTAATTAATTAATTAATTTTTAAAAGAAAAAACTTCACACTTTGTTAACAATTGATTGCATGTTTTCTTTCTTTTTTTTCATTGCATCAAAAAATAAATGAATTGCAACAAAAAAAAAATAAAAAAATGCCAAAATTGTTAATGAAATTTTGGTTCTTCTATATCTTCTTGTCTTGTATTGCCTGATGACTGACTGGTTCGGGAATAATAATTGAATTTAAATGAATAAATATATAAATATAAACCAAATGTAAATGTAATTAAACGGCTGAGTAGTGGCGGCCTTAAGGGGCGTAGCGATTCAGAGAGGCACGAGAGGGGCCGTCGCACGAAATACACTGGCCGCAGCATTTGCCGCAAGACACCCTTCTCCACTAACTACCGCAGCCGCTGCCACCTTGCATGGTTATGCTGCCACCCCGTAAGTCTAATTATTCATACCAAAATACAAAACACTAGACAATTATTTCAAAACATTCTTTTTCACTCAAATACAAATCTCTTTCATCTATTCTTCACTTACATCTAACCTTTCTCTTTCCTATTATCTTCTTTTCTCTCTAATACTCTTTTCTTTTTACTCCATCTCTAACTTCAGTTTTATTATTTTCTTCATTTTGTCTTTTATTTTATTTCTTTTTCACTTTTATCTACTTTTCCATAACTATTAATTTTTTTTATATTTTTATTTATTTATTTGATGACTAATTTGGTTGGTTTTGGTGTAAATATATTTACGAGTTATTTAATATTTGAATAATTACCGGTTTTATGAATTGAGAGTATGTTTAATTGTTTGCACAAATTATTTAATTTTATCTCTAAAGACATGATTTTTCTTTTCTCAAAATCTCTTTCCTTTTAATTTTGCTTTTTTGTTATGTTAATCAAAACAAATTTTATATTATTTTTCTTAATTTTGTTTCTCTGATAATCACCAATATTTTGAACGCATAAACAACACAACAACACAACGTTTTCAGAGTAAATAATTAGGAATTTAACACAGATTCGAAACTTTAATGATCGAAAAGAAACTTGAGTTGAGTTTATTTAATTAAGGGTTCATTTATACCAATCAGCGACCTATTAATCAATTAGTTTAATGTGTTTTTCAGTTAATTCAACTCAATTCAAAGGTAAGTCTTATATATTATTAGATTATTAGGCGCTCATTGGTTTTGATTAATTAAAAACAATAATCAATTCGTAATAAACGCCAACCAAACCATTCATAGATTTATTTATATTATTATTAATATATTAATATATTATATTAACTTAATAATAATCAGGGAAAGGATATTTCGGCAAATTTTTCAACACAATTTCGTTACTCTTTCGGGAATCTAAAACTCTGCTCTTTTCTCAGATCATTTTTGGGAATCTAAAACACAAATATTGACAAAAATATATATTCTTCAAATATTGATCATTCAAAGATCAATTTAATAAATAATATGGCCAATCAAATAGTCAAATAATCCATTGAAAGTTAGTAATAAATTAGATAGTGATAGGCATACAAAAACATTAACTTATTCTCAAATCCAAATTCTCATCACAAATTGTTTTAATTATTTGCTTTTACTTCAAAATTGAATGGAATAATGCACAAAATGAATAGTTGGGTGAAAAAGAGTTTAATTAGGATTATAAACTACTCAGATATTGAAACATCTTTATTCTGAATCTGTCGAACATCTATTAAAGCACTGAAAACCGTCAACAGCCGAATATTCCCTTCTCTGATAATAATTATAAAAAATAGTTTAAGTATAGTTTTAAAATTAACTTATTTAACGCCAAATAATAATTTAATCGAATGATTGCTGCATAAAAACGCTTATTTAAAAACTTAATGACTAACTTTGGACGAAATCCACTTGTTTTTCACTTATTACAGCCTTATTGCCAGTCGTGCCGTATATCAGGACCCGTTCGGTCTGACATATGCCACAGGGGGTGAAAGATATCAATTACCGGTTAGTAATTATTAAAGCTTATTATATATAAGATTGTATAATAATTGCGTTAATAATATGATAGGCATCATATGCGGCGAGTGCTGCTTATACAGCAGCTGCGGCGCGCTCTTATGCCGCACAAATACAAGCGGCCGCTCAGGCCAACCCTGTCGCCGGTTATGCAGCTGTTGCCGGGTATGTATTCAACTATTTATTAATCAATTTTCACATTTTTTCCACACTACAAATATCCAGTTCTGTTACAACTTTTCATATTTTTTTTCAAATTCAATTCATAAATAACTTTTTATTTCCAAAATTTAATGGCATTTCAATTTATGTCTTCAAGTTTTCAAAGGATTTTGTAATAAATTTATTTTTTATTAAAGAAAATGTGATTTAGTACTTATATAAAGGGAACATCATTTTTTATAACTGACAGAATAGAGTAATGTTTTTACATAACCACAAGATATTCAGATACTTTTTCTAAATTTATTTGATCAAAAATACTGTAAAACTCTTCAATTTTTTATCGATTTAGTTTATATTCATTAAGTCTTTATATAACAGAAACTCAACAAAATTCTGAAACCCTGAAAATATTGATTGAATTCTCCTATGAGTTAAAGATTTCTAATATAAATACGAAATACAATTTTGAGTTAGAATTGAGAAAAGTTTTATTTTATCAAAAAAGCATTCACTGGAATGAAATTTGAATAACAATAAGCCTTATGTCGAAATATCCGTGGATTGAATCAGAACTACAAGTTTTGACACTTTATATAACTTGAATCCATTCATTCATATGATAAGTAATATATTATTCAAAAGTTAAAGTTCAACAGTTTTCAATGTAAACTTATTTTCACGATCAAAGTCTTAAGGGTTTATAATTTTTACAAGAAATAACACTTTGAATAAGATGTTTAGTTGAGCTCAACATTGAAAGAATATTCTTTGAAAAGATATTTCCATCAAAGCATAAAATGAGATTAAAATCTTAAATAACAAGACTTTAATTAAAATGTTGAATATATTTATCTATTTTCGGTAGAGTTCAGAATTTGAAATGCCTTTTATATCGAATTCTTCTATTCCTTAATTGCAGAGTCTTTTAACCGTAACAATATTTTATTCATCAAAACTCTATTCTACAAGTTTATAAATATTTTCAATCAATAATATAATAGTTTAACTTCAAAGTAAAAGCGGTCCAAAATATCAGTCACTTTTATCTACTGCCGAATGGCATCACTTTCTAAAAATAATCATTTATTTATTATTATTGCTGTAATTCCTAACAGAACTGCTTCTAAATCAGTTTTATTTACATTTCCGATTCGTCAAAATTTATTATAATATCCTCGAAAACACAAAACAAAAATACATTTAATCTTCAAATACTTAAAGTATTACTTTCTTTGATTAGGAAAAAAGTTGAAACCAATTTGAAATCTCTTAATTTACTTAATAGTTATGGTCGAGAATTCGCTGAACCATATTTAGGGCATAGTATTGGACCCGTTACTGGTTATGGAGTAAGAAAATTGGTTATAATTTCTATTTATTTGAATAAGTTTTCAATAAAATTAAACCTTTTGTCTTATAATGAAAGGTCGCGTATCGAAGCGCTGCTTACAATCGATTCACACCTTATTGAGCACAACAAAATCATTAATTTTAACGCTTCAAAAATCTCAGTTATTTTTTCCTACTCAAAAAGTAGGAAAATAACTCTCAAAATAATACTCGTATATAAATCAATACCAATCTTTTGCAACTATTTTGAGTCTCACAGAAAAGCTCTGTTTTTATTATCAGCCCTTTTGATGACAACCATTTATTTTTAAATCTCAAAAATATTGTTTTACACAATCATTCTCGAAGAAGAAGACTTTTTTGCATTTAATTATTCAATGCGTTCATCATTTGATTTGTTTGTTAACTATTTTTGTTTTTAAGAATCCTCTTTTTTGTGTCTCGAACAATATTATTATTATTTTTGAACTTATTTATTATTGGCTCATATTTTCGCCTCATTTTTTGAAAATTGCATAAATAGACACATTTTTTGAACTATTATTAATATTATTATTGTTTTTTATGTAGTAAAAGCTGACAACTAGTCAAACAAATAACTTAAAAGCTATTTAAAGTTATTGACAATTCATTTCTAGTTTTGATGTCTTATCAAAATACAAATGTCTTTATTTTGAAATAAAAACAATTTCATAAATAAGTTAAGAACTTAAATACTCGAGTTAGGTATCAAAGAATAAGATGTTTTATTTAATTATTATTATTATACTTTGTTTTTGTGACAATTAAACCAAAATCTACTCGAAATATAAGTGCGATCTTTATTATCCTTTAAATAAGCCCTAAAAATATGTTCTCATTTTTTTCATTGTATTTTTTATGAGACGAGAATTTTGTTTATGTTATTCATGAATATAATCGCATAAACTATAAATACGAATAGCTTTTAAACTCTTGAACCGAAACCATATATTTATCACAATATTTAATCCTCTTTTTATTAAAGAAAAAAATCTCATTTAACTGATGGGAATGTAATTGATTAATTAAAGGCAGCTTTAAATTAGTGGAAAAGCTTTAATCGATTATTTAAGGAATAGATTTAAAGCTAATTTAAACTGACAGCTAATTTACATAAATAGCTATTTGTTTAGTGATTATGCGGATTACAATAGAAATGCTCAAAATTGAATTCAATGCTAAGGATATCTTTCTCTAAAAAACCTTTTTCTCTCTCTATAAATATATATTATATAATATCTACTGTATTATTATTGTGATTATTCTTACTTTTATTAATGATATTATTTTTAATGTAATGCTAAAAATGTTAAACAAACACTCTTTAAAAAATGCAAACAATTTTTGAAAACAAATTCTAAGCCATTTGGTTTTGATATAAAATATTTAAATATTGATTGTTTCCTAAACAACAACCTCTACTACAATACAAACCAAAGAAACATTTGAACATTTTATAGCTTTTTTCTTTCTCGTGAAAAAAGTTATTTCACTGAATTATTAAAATATAATCATTATATAAATATATGCATACAATTAGTTGATTAAAACATTAATGTTTTCTCGAATTAATTTGATGTCAACTCTTAAAAGAAATGCCAATAATTAAGACATTATTATTAAATGTTTGTATTACTCGATGTGCCGATTATTAACTCAAAACACATTATTTCAGTATTAGTTTCAAATCTGTAAAAAACGATTACGTGATTCCAGTCTTGTGTGAAATTGATTTTTAGTTCAATTCAAACCTTCGATCGATTGCCAAAATTTTTTGAAAACTTCAGTCTTTTTAAAAAAAATCTAAACTTTATGTCTATTATAAACAAATTTATTTTATAATAGTATTCATGCATTAATTTGACTCTGAAATCACGTTTTCGGTTACTTAATAATTAAATGTTTTAAAAATAAGTATTAGTTTATTTTTTATTATTTAATATTTTTATTTGTTTCCAAAAATTTAATTCAAAATTTAATCTCAAAAATTACTTTAAATTCATAATAATAATAGACTGAATCTCTGTTTAAATTTTAACTTCAAATCTCATTTTGTTTGTATTTGTTGTTAAATAAGTAAAGTGTAAATTAAATAATCATTTTTAAACTTAATGTAAAATTATTTCAATTCAATTAAATATAATTAATTTATAATTAATTTGTAAATGAGTTGAAACAATGTTTTATAAACCAGTTATAAACGAATGAAACAAATATTGGAAATAACGGAGAATTCAATTGATATCGAGTATTAATTGAAGTTTTTTTGGTTATACAGTATTCATAAAATAGTTGGTAATGAAGATCTTTTTTAAAAAAATTTTAAGCGAAAATAAAATTAAGATTTTTCTAAACCTATTGAAGGCAGACATTATTTTCTGTGTTTAAGTATTCGTTCGCTTTAACGGCAAAACTATAATTAAATCCTTGAATTTGAAAAATTAATGAAACAATAAATTTTTTCAGTTGAAGAACTTGAAGAAAATGCTATCAATTTTTATTTTTTTCTTCGGTGGTTAAAATGTTGGCGAATGACTGAAAAATATATGCCATTAAACTATGGGTTTAATAAATTACTTTCAGTTTTATTGATTAATTTAATTGCATTACATATGAATGTAATTTAATTATTATAGCTTTAGATTTAATGATCATATTTTTATACGCCATAAATATAAGATTCAATTTTTGAAAATTTTAGAAAATAAAAACTAATTTATAACTCATGTCAAACACAATCAATTTATTTGAAGATAAAAGTTATCAGAATTACGTTCAGCAATAGATTCAATTATATCATAATTATGACTATTCTCATAATATTCGTCATATAATGATGAATATTGATCGATATTTTGTTGATTATCTCCATTTTTGGATGTGTCTGAACTCATTTTTCTCTTATTGAAAATATTTTTAGCATTTTCTCTTCTTTTCCATTTTATGTAATGAACAATCGCTGCCGTAATCAATAGTATACTTATAACAAATGCTAAAAATACGAGTGATATCGTTGAAGAATTAATTCTTTCAGTACCGCTCTTATGATCACCAATTTCTGAGATATCATGATCAGGAATTTCTGAGATTCTCCACTCATATATTCTTATATAATCTACAAATAAAAAAGGATTAGTCCACGAATTCTTATCATTTAACGCATTTGAAGTCCTGGAAATTTTGAATAAAATACAGGATCTTTTAGTAAATGATTTTCCAATTTCAGACTCAAAATATCTGTCAATAAATGTACTTTCATTCCAATATATATTTCCATTGATTCGCCAACAAATGAAATTTTTCTTCCATTCCATAGTAAAAACATTGTAATCATTTGTTATGTCCAATGGAAGAATTCCCTCAAAGCCAGAAAATTTGTTATTTATTCCCGAAACTATTCCACTTCTTATCATATAAGGCTCTTGATTGATAACTGAAACAAAATCTATTTTATCCATTCTTTGATTCTGTGAATCAGAGTTTGCAGACCTTAACCAAACAGAACTCATCAAACTTTCTCCTTTTGGAAACTTAGCGCGCATTTCAAACAGACCTTCATTCAAACCTCCTTTTGAATTAAATAATTGAGAAGCTGTTAAAACTGTGTCATTTCCAGAAACTTTTTCACTCGTTGAGAGTCTTAAAGAACCGTTTATTATCTCAATGTTTTCAGAAAGATATTGCTGATCGGCTATAGATTTTTAATTAAATTAGTTATAAAACTGTCCTGAATTTAATGAGAACTTACAAATTATTAAGGTTTGTGGTGTCCAACGATTCAAATTCAATGAATTTCCGTCGAATTCATCGTTAAAATTCCTAATCCATTCTGAAAAAGTTGAATTGAGTAATAGTATTAAAATAATTGAATATGAATTAAATTTGTTGTACATTATATACAATGTATAGATAACTAATGCTATATTTTTGAATATAAGTTACTCATATATAATGAGTGTATGAAATGGAATAAACAGAACTGAAGGTAGAGTACCGGTAGATATCCATTTATTTCCTGTTAATAAATGATTTTATGACTAAATCGAACATCAAAAATAAAAATAAACAATACTAGGAATGAATGACAATGTAAAACTCTATTTAGTAAGACTTAACTTTTGACTTTAGACAAATCATATTTGACGGTCTTTTTCGATGATTATTAGATTTTCAGTGATGTTTGGGTCAAAATTTATTAATGGTGTTATTCACAGAATAAATGCTTTAGTTTCAACAAAATTATCTTAATTAGAAGAGAATTCAGTAGAAATTCTATAGTTTTTTGACAAATCAATACATTTATACTATCTATTAAAAAAGCAATATCTATATCAATAAAAATAAATTCATTCATTTCTGAACTTTATTTGATTCTCTATTTTTATAATCCATAGCATCTCAATAAATGAATCAATTTTTCTAACAGTTGTCACACATTAAACAAATATAATTCATCATTTGATATGAATTTTAATCAGTTTTTCCGATAAGAGATTCCGAAAAAATTTATTAATGATTATGATTTAAACCTTCATTACGTTATTGGGCGTATTTAGGCTTATGAGTCAATCAAACTTATAAATAGAATTATTCTATACCTGTAGTAATAAAAACTAGAGGTATTGTTTGTTTTTTTGATGAAAAATAATTAATGGAAAATGCATTTAAAGTACATCATTGTTATCGTCAATAAGATTTGGTTCAAAAAAGTTATCAATTTTTCTTTTTCTTTATTTTAATGGTTTGTATTTTCTGACAGTTATTCTTAAGATAACCAAATCGTTGTGAATTTTCAGTTTATTCCACTTAAATATCTTATAAACTTTGAAAAGTTGTTTTCCTTTATCAAAGTTTTAATTTTCCAATTCTTTAATATTTAGATTTTTACTACTTATAAGTTACTAAAGTTGTGACAATTATTGTTGAGTTTAAAACCATTTATATTAAAGATCGCGCTTTAAATATAATAATTGTTGGATTCAAAAAATAACTGTTCATTATTAAAACTTTTGTGTTTTGAAAGATTAAAATAAGATAACGTTTGGGTTCAATGATTTATATTCTATAGAAACTTAGTTTTAAAACAGATTATCGCAAAATATTGTAATGAGTGAAGAAAACAACAAAGTATTAGCAGTTCTCACAAGTGGTGGAGATTCACAGGGTATTCACCATTCATTTAAAACTAAGTCTTAATTGAAAAAAAAATTCTGAAAACATTAAATATATAATAGGTATGAATGCTGTGATTCGCGCTGTCGTCAGAATAGGTTTACGCAAAGGATTCAAAGTATTTCTGATAAATGAAGGATATAATGGTTTGATTAAAGGCGGAGATTATATAAAAGAGGCTGAATGGGTGACAGTTGACTATATTATTGATAAGGTATGCTTTTTAAGTAATACAAAACTCAAATTTCAAGTTATTTTAAATTAATACCAATGAAAGGGCGGAACAATTATCGGAAGTTCTCGTTGTGCAGAATTTCGTAAACGTGAGGGAAGAATAAAATGTGCTCTCAATTTGATTGAGAGAAATATAACAAATCTTGTTTTGATTGGAGGCGACGGAACTCTCACTGGAGCTAATATTTTAAGACAAGAGTGGACTTCAATTCTTAATCAACTTTTAGAAAAAGGTCTTAAGGATAGAAAAAGCTTTAGTTTCTCATCAAATATTTATTATGATTTTAGGAAAAATAACCGAAAAAATGAAGGAAGAAAACGGTTATATAAATATTGTAGGAATCGTTGGTTCAATCGATAATGACTTTTGCAAAACAGAGATTACAATTGGAACCGATACAGCTCTGCATCGAATTATAAAGTCTGTGGATTCCATCTCAACAACTGCTACGAGGTTTACATTTAATTAATATTTATTAGTTTCGTAACTAATACTGACATTTTTGTAACAATGATAGCCACGAAAGAGCAATGATTATAGAAGTTATGGGAAGAAATTGTGGTTATTTGGCATTAGTTTCAGCCATTTCTACAGAAGCGACTTATACTCTAATACCAGAATCCCCTCCAGAGAAGGGTTGGCAACAAAGACTACTCAAAATAATAGAACTGGTATCAAATAAATAATTAAACTCTCAATTGAAAAACTAATTTATTAATTGTATAACAGGAGAGAAAAAATGGTCAAAGACTTAATATAATTATAGTTTCAGAAGGAGCTAAAGATTGTGACGGAAACCCCATTACTGCCAATCAAATCAAAGACTTAATTGTTGATCAATTAAAGATAGACACAAGAGTTACAACTTTAGGTCATGTTCAACGCGGAGGTCAGACTTCAGCTTTTGATAGAATTTTAGGCACTCGTATGGGTTCAGAAGCAATAAAAGTTTTATCAGAATCTACACCACAATCAGAATCTTATGTCTTAGCTTTTTGTGAAAATCAAGTCATTAGAAGACCACTAATGGAATGCGTTCAACAGGTATTCAACTTATAACTAATTTGTCTTTTAATTAATAAATTTTTTTAGAATTCAATAAAACTTTTAATTTTATAAAAGACTTTAGAAGTTGAGAATGCGATGAAGAATAAGAAATGGGATCAAGTCATTAATTTAAGAGGAAAAAGTTTCTTTAGAAATTGGGAAACATATAAAATGCTGAAAAAGTCTATTATTGAACAAAATGATGAAAACACACAACGATTAGCAGTCATTGAAGTGGGGGAACCGAGTCCTGGAATCAATGCTTCAGTTCTTTCATTTGTCAGATATGTTATAAGTGAAGGACATATTGTTTTTGGTATTTTTGACGGAATCGATGGTCTTATTAATGGCAAATTCAAACATATGAAATGGTCGGATGTTGTCGGATATACATCTAGTTCTGGAGCAAAACTCGGAACCAGTGATACTTTGCCCGAAAAAGACATGAAATGCGTGGCCAAACAATTAAAAGAACACAATATTAATGGTCTATTAGTTATCGGAGGATTTCTAGCTTTTCGAATAGTTATTCAACTAATGGAATCGCGCAATAAGTTTAATGAATTAAAAATACCGATTTGCATAATACCCGCCACTATTGATAATAATATTCCCGGAACTGATTTCTCATTAGGAACTGATTCAGCACTCAATAAAATAACCAAATTATGTACTGATAAAGTATTATCGTCTTTAGGTTTGAATTTTTGTTTTATGGTCTTTAATATTAAGAAAGTTTTATGTAAAATAACTTTTAATTTATTCGAAAGGCACTAAACGTCGACTATTTTTTGTGAAACTAGAAAATGGTTTTTGTGGTTATTTAACAACAATGTCCGCGATGTAAGTGTTATCTAACCATCAAATTATACTTTTTTAATTTAATTCAATTAATGTTTTATCAGTGCATCGGGTGCTGACTTTTGTTATATTTTTGAAAATGAATTTACAATCAATGACATCAAAAGAGATGTTTTGGAATTAAAGTCTCGAATGGAAAGCGGACAACAAAATAGATTAATTCTTATGTTAGTTTTTAATAAGCATTTCTTTCTTTAATTATAAGTTTCAAAATTTTATTGTTATATCAATTATTATCTTGACTTTTATTAAGCATTTAAGGTGAACATCATCCAGATTTATCATTTTCATACTTATTATTACTCATATTTTAACTATTTTCCGGTCATTTAAGATTTTTGGATTAAAAAAAACTTAATTTTTGAATTTTAGAAATGGAAAAGCAAATAAAAAATTGAAGACAGAATCGATAGTTGATATCTATAGAAGAGAAGGAAATAAAATATTTAGCACACATTCAATTGATTTAACAGAAACAATGCAGAGCTCAAGTCCTTCACCTTTCGATAGAATATTTGGTATAAAATTAGGTGTTTTATCGGCCAAATGGTTACTAAAGAATATGAATACTCAAGAATCAGAAAATACTGTTGTTATTGGTTTGGGAGGTATTAAGTATTCAATGACACCAATCAATCAATTGAAGAATAATACGGATTTTGAGTATGTTTTCTCATATTATTAATCAAATAATTATTTTTTCTTTCATTAATAATTATACAATTTTCACATTCAGTCACGAAATGCCGAAAAGTCAATGGTTTTCGAAATTGAAATATTTGATAAATGATTGTTCTCAACAGATATAATACTTTTGTAAACTTTTAATCGAATTTAAATGTTTAATAATATTATAAATTTAAAACTTTTTTTTTCAAACCTAAAGAATAAAATATATAAACAAATACTTTTAAAATATGAATAACTATAGAGAAAGTATTGAGTGAACAGTAAGGATGGCTTTTTTAGTATTTAACCTATTTTTTGTTTGAGGTTTAGACTTGATTTAAGTCTAATATGAGTTTGAATCACATCAAAATGAGTCGATTAAACCATATTTATAAAAGACTATAAAGGACTATTTAGGGGGTTAGACACTATTTTTAGGTAAAATTACTATAAATGACTTTTGCTTATTGTAAATGAATTGACCCATAAGTTTGAGTTAAATTTACAACAAAGTGCAATATTGATATCATTACTCAATTTATTTATTGTAAAAATTCCGAAAATGGCATTAAAACTATCGGTTAAATTAAGTAAATATATCAAAGAGTTTGGTGACTCCTTTAGCACAGATGGAAAAGTATAGTAAGCACATTATGTCCGGTAATACAGTCAAAAGTGAAGTTCTGCGATTAAAAATTGAAAATGATAAGTGATGTATTACCGGACATAATGTGTTTACTGTACTCTATTGTAAATTGTGCACCAAAGAAGTCAATTCGACCAATAAATCTTATGTCGACCAACACGTGAAAAGCGCCACACATTCAGCCGCAGTAGTCGTTTGCGTTTTACCGATGCTAATTTGACAAATATTATTGTATCTGTTTGTGATCTCAGTTATTCATAAGAATCTCTGTGATATTTTCATTTGAATAAAGAATTTTTTTAAAAATAAAAGACTAAAAAGCCTAAAAAAGACTTTTAAGGGACTATTTGACTCTTTTTAGGGACTATTTTAGGCGACTAAAACACAATTAAAAGGGACTAAAAAAATCATCCCTAGTGAACAGTTTTCTGAACTCATCTCTCAAATCATTGGAAATTTAAGCAGAAATATTAATAATACCTAAAAAGTGTTTAGAAAACAATTAATTAACTTTAATATTTGATTGTCTACTAAATCGTTAAAAAAAATTGAAAAACATTCTGAAAAAGATTTAGATTTCGTATATATACTTGAATTAAGAGTTAGGCATAAAATTATTATTTATGAAATAATTAATTCTTGAAAATCATATTTATTTTCATATTATTTAACAATTCTTTACTATTAAGCTTTCTCTTGATTTCTTCCTTTTCAGTTGAACTCTTATTTTCCAACTTTAAAACAAATTTAAACATAAGTTTAGGTCTTTTATCCGACATTTCAATCAAAGACTCAATAACTTTATCTTCAAAGTCAATAATATCTAAATGTAATTACAAGTAATTTAAGTTCAAAGAATTGTCAATAAATTTTTGAATTCCATTAAATGCTACTCAAGTGTAAATGAGTTTAACTGTATTTTAGATAAATGTTCTAAAGTCTTGTCTGAAATCATTTGCATTTTAAATAAAAGAATTGATGTTAAATTAGTTAAATATAATATAAGTCAATATCTTTAAAGTCTTCATCACTTAATTCTAATTTATATAAAACCAGTTTTTAGAGATTCTTCATATTTGAAAAGTATTTCAATTGTCCCAAATTGTGTTCAATTTCACCCAACAATTAGATTGACAATGAATTCAAAGATTTGAATTGAGAAAAACTTTCAAAGAGTTCTTCTTTTAATAGTTTGATTTTCATTTCATTTTCAATGTCTTCAATGTGTTGAACAAATAGAGAGAAACGGAATTCGTTTAATTGTTTACATTTATTAGCAATCATTTTAAGTCCTTCATCAATGAATTCAAGAGATGTTATGTCATAATCATTGTTATAATAAGAAACTGAAATATTTAAGAATTTTAATTTTTTGAATCTGGACAACTCTTTTAAAGTATTATTCAAAGTAGTGACAGATTTAAGTTGCTTATTTTTTTTACGAAATTGCAATTCGAGACTCGAGACCCGATACCGAGCACTAGTTTATACTAATTTTTTTGAAAAATCTTTTCGAAAACGATTCTAAATTAATATTGAAATTAAATTCGAATTCTAAGTCAATTTGCAAATATATATTTTGCCGAATGATTTTGATATAAACTGTCTTTAGGAGAAAATTTTGATAATTAAAATCATTTTCTTATTTCATGGATCATTTTCAAAATTTTATTTTATTCTTATCTAAATGTCACAAACAATGTATAGATATGAGTGTTTCAAAACAAAATAAATGTTTGTTCAAGAAATTAAATAGAGGTATGTTTCGAAATATGGGAACTTACCAGTGAATGCCGATCAAAACAACAACTAATTTCTCAAATTAAGTTGAAAAAATTTATTCACTCTTTTTATTTTTATAAAATTTTATGTGCAGAATAATAATTCATGAAGAATTTATATGAAATATTATATCTTGATCACTTTCATTGTGAGTAAATAATATTTATCAGAGCCATTGCTTCTAATTATTAATGCTTCGAATGCTTTTTTCAATAATTCAGAAACATATGAGTACTTATTTCCATAATAATTGAAAACTTTTTCTAATTCATTTTGAGCATTTGATTCATATTTTGATAGCATTAATTCTAAAACTTTACAGATTATTTCTTCACAATCAGGTCTATCATTTGGATTTTCAAAAAGCATATTATCCCACAAACGAATCACATCAAGATATTGAGGCATATTTTCCATAATTTCCTTTCTATAATCATCATCTGATTCATAACTACAAAAAAATTCAAATAGTAAATAAACTATCGGCTTCAGAATGTTATATTTGCTTGAAATCTGAACCTTTTTTTGTCCATAGAGAATAAATCCAATAAAACTCTTCCTAAGCTATATATATCTGCTTTTGTATCATATACTTTGCCATCGAGTACTTCTGGTGCCGCATAATTGATGTCTCCGATATTTGTTGTATGCGATTGTTTTTCATCATTTATAAGTTTTTGATTTGATTTTTCACTAAATGCATTCTTTGAATATTCATGAATCGTTGCCAAACCATAGTCTCCAATCTTGACAAATGTAACAAAATTTTGTCTATTTAATATCATTATATTATCAGGTTTTAAGTCTCTATGAATTATTCCGTGTTTATGCAAATAATAGAGACCTTCTAATATTTGAATGAAGATTTCAATAACAAAATAATATCCTGAAAGTGTCAAAGAATCATTTTGTCTAAGATTTGAATCATCATCAATTTCATCTATCAATTGTCTTAAATTTTTATCACATAAATCCATTTGAATAAAAAGGCAGAATTTTTCAACTCTCACTCCATTTTCAATATAATAATTTTGAAGCCATACATAATAATATTTTACAATTGCCTGATTGGAAAGGTTAGAAATATTGGAGCAAACATCTAATTCTTTTAATTGTCTAATGATTTTTAATTCATCGTAATTATTGATTATAATCTTTTTTATCGCATAACACGCGTTGAATTCGTCATTCGCTTTGTAAACTCTTCCATAACTTCCCTTTCCTATGTATTGCTCGTTTTTAAACATATTTTCATATAAACCCTTTAGTGTGAAAATGTCATCAAAAAGTTCTATAACCGGCCCTTCAATAGCTTTGTGAGTGATGTTAAAGTAATGAGAAAATATTTCATGGAATGACTCGAAATTGCATTTTTTGGG
>JAQFXV010000473.1:0-21889 GCA_034694065.1 Camisia spinifer
ACAATCAGAGAATCAGGGGATTAAAACAGGGATTCGACATTTTGAAATTCGACATTATAAAATTCGACATTTTGAAATTCGACATTATAAAATTCGACATTTTGAAAATCGACATAACGAAGTGTAGCCTAAAAAAGATAATATTCAATTAGCATAACTTCAAGTTTATCGATAATCTTCTATTTGAAATCATAAAGTTTTCAATGCTATCTTTCCGATGATGAGTATTAAATCTCTTTCGAGAATCTTTGAAAAATGTTATAAACTTTAAAATTGTTAGTTTTGAGTACATTTTCATTGCTGATAAACACAAGTATACACCGAATCAAAATTAAAACTCGAACCAAACTCATAAAATATTTAAACCTTAGCCCATATCAAGTCCATAATCATATGCATTAAGCAAAAGCTTTTCACTAAAATCGCCTTTAATTCATTTTAAATTTATTATAATTGCGTGAAAAATACAGAAAACGCATTATTTTTGCATATTATCAAAAACTGATGAAACTGTTATAGCTTAAAAAACAAATTTATCAGATTTTTCATTGAAGTTGTCATCATTACGCTGAAATTTTTGAATACATCAACAAAACTATATTTTTTAGCCAGAACTTATCAATTCAAATTCAATGGTATATTTCTTCTTTTTCAACAAAAACTTTTACTTCTTTACCTTGTTTTAAATGCTGGAAAAACAATTCATTCATATAAATATCCGACAACTGATTGATATGCCTGCGATCTTTCATATCTGAACTGAATTTCTACAAAAACCTCCCATAAATCAGGATTTCTTAATATTTTATAAGTTATATCTTTGTGTAGATAAATGTTATTATAGTACTGATAAACTTTTCAAGAATAAAAATAATGTCTTGAACAAACAAAAAAGATTTGCATTGTTTTCTCGGCGCTTAATCTATGACTTAGGGTTGAGTAACGCTCAAACCCTTTATCATTAATATATAATTCTTGGCATTTTTCTCATCCAATTTCACTTCTGGTGAACAATATTTTAAAGGAACTAAAAGCTCACTTCATTGATTTATATCCTGTTTTTAAAAATGACTCAATTTCTTCAAATTGATATTTTTAAACATAATTTATAACATTTTTTCACTTTTACAGACATTTATACTCTAATAATATATAGCCTCTAACTGTTCACTTGATAGTTTCAATTGAGAGTTTGATTTTCTAACCCTTGAGCCAAAGTCTAGATTTCAACTTTTTAAGTCAAATTATTTTCAATTGAATACCTGTCGGCTATTTTCCATTTATAAGTTTATATTTCAATTTTTCACTGCAAAAAAGTACCGGTATTAAGATCTATATCTTCAATACACCCATTTTTATTTAGTTAAAATATATAAAAAATTTCATATTTCAGGCAATGAATTAAATTATTTGAAATTAATAAAACGTATCTCTCCTCTGATGAAATCGAGAGTAAATCCTTGAATAGTTATACAAAAAATATTTAATTTCTCATTCAAATCAATTTGAACAATATTTGAACAATATTTGAATAATATTTGAATAATATTTGAATAATATTTGAATAATATTTGAATAATATTTACGGATACTCTAATCTAATAATGTTTTTTAGTTTAATTGTATAATATCTGTAGGTGTGTAACACTTTTCATTTTTTGAAATTAAATGTTATTTCTCTTACTGTTTATGTGATTTCTATTAAACATTACCGGATTTGGATAAAAGAAGTTTCTTGTATATAAGTTTTCTGTCAAAAAAGTTACCCACAATTATGAGTTCTTATAATAATAATTTTAAGCAACAATAATAACTTATACTTACACTAAACACTCATGACTTTCATGATATTTTTGCATTCATTGTTTCTTTTACTGAATGATTAACTGTAGACTAAATAAAGCTAATAATATACTACTTAACACACTGAACTATTCAATAGTTTTTATGGCTCATCAACAAAACAGTCTACTATTATAATAAGTTTACTGGTTTGCTCTTAAAAATATATGTATTCCATTAAACCTGCACTAAATCAGTTTATTGAAAACTTTTTCCTTCACCTTCAATAGGCTTGTTCTGAGCGCCGGATATAGATTTTTAAACACTAAAATAGCTCGAATTCAGTCAAAATAAAATTATACTAACTTTACAAAACTTCAATTCACATTTTGAGATAATTTTTTTCTATCTTTGCAATCTTTCATAGTTCTCATTTATATTAACACAATTCGAGTAAGCAAGACATTAATGTATTCATGAAAAATTGGTAGTGACATGACTTCAATTCAAGTTTTTGAGTCAAACATCGTGTCATGTGAAGAATAATAACAAAAAAAATAGTTTAAAAACACTTTTAAACTATAAGATCTGAAATAATAATTTGTTTCTGAGTATTTGGTAATTATTTTTCTCTATATGTACAGCGATGTAGGCGTTTAGAGATAATTAATTTTTTAGTCATATTTAGAGAATAAAATTTAAATTGTTTGTGAGTTAAACACATTTGAAGTGTGTCTGAATGTTTATTTCTTTGAAATAAGTGATGTAATATCAGAAATAAATAATGAAACTCCACATAAGTAAAGGCAATCATCATTTATTAGCTAACTTTTATTTAGTACTTATAAATCATAAATTAAAGGATTTATCAGATTAGATAACTTTTGACATTTTATCGGAGAATATTCTTCGTAATCTCCAAATTCAAAACCCTGTTCTGAACTTTTAATGATTAAATTTCAAAATAGTTATCCCATTTTTCTTTTTCGTAAACTGTTTCAAAACTAAAAGAAAATGAAAAATAACTAGTTATCTGATTGAGAACCTTCTGGAAAAATATGAACGCTGGACATCATTATTTACCAGATTAAAAACTGTTCAAAGTTCCGATTTTCACATTGTTTCATGTCTCTTAGTGTTGAAAAATAAGGCTCACCTTGATTTTAAAATTGTATAAACATTGAAATCCGAAATTTTCAACTATATCATATTGAATATTTTATTGGGATTTTATTTTTATTCTATAATCTTTTTTCTAACTTATCAATTTCCTTAACTAATTGCCAATAAAGTTTCGAAAAAGACATAACTGTAAAGTAAAAGCACAAATTTTGAGAATGGTTTGAGGTTTTGAAATGTATTTAATGAAATATATTAATTGAATTATATTTAATCTTTACAACTTTTGAGTTAGTAATTATGATCTAGATATATAATTTATAATCTGAAAATATCGGAAATTAAAATATAGCTTAACTTGATTTGCATCAAAAGTTACGTTTATATTTTCACTTTGAGAACTTATTGAATATCTGATGATTGCATCGTTATATCTCTTAAAATATATTAAACGCATAAAAGCTATTAATAAAGGAGAATTATCGAATCGCGTTTTAAAAATAAGATAAAAGTAATAAACAATCATTCATTTCATCAAATGAATAGTGAAGCTGAAAAAGTTAAAACTTCAGCTTATTTGAAAAGGATTAGATTTCAAATATTTTTGCTTTTGGCTTGAATTTCACTCATTTTAAGGGATATCAGTTATTAAATTATTAAACATTGGAATTAATTATATGATATGGCATTTTATTATACTTTGATATGATTAGAATAGAAGCAAATGACTCTGTATTAGTTTTTGCTGTCATTAAGAGCTCCAAATCGTTTAATAAGTGTCAAAGTGTCCCAAATAAATGCTTTTATATCTATTTATAAGTTAAATAGCAAAATAACATTAAGACTAGTTGAAAAAATTGAAGTTTTGTTTATCAATTAAATATTCAACTAATGAACTTGAATTTATATTTATAGACTTCTGAATAATTTAATACTACTGGTGATGAATTTGAAATAAACCAAATTTCCCAGAAACAAAAATTTCAAAGATTTATGATTTGATAAGTTGCTTAACATTGATTAAAAATATTTATTGCTTTCTTGATATGATTTAAAATTAGTTTACAAGTTGTTATGAAAATAGTTTCAAATATCCTCAATATTAAATCAATTTTTGTTTATAGACTCACTTTGTTTTGAAGGAAAACACAAATCATTTAGATTTCAGTCAAAGCAGTTTTTGTCTGATCTAAACTCTGAGTGAAAAATGAGCCCTAATTTTGCCTTAAATTTAGAGAAATTTTGTAATCATTATAACAGTTAAATAATAAATCAATTCGTAATTGAATTACTGAGCCTTTCATATAATGCTTAATCACTTAAACAAATAAATTGTTTGCAATTGAGAAATATAAGAAGACTTGAGAAGACTTAATTTTAAATAAGTTTTTGCAATGATTTCTCAACTATAAAAGATTAAAATAAATTTAGACGTGGATTCAGGTGAAGACTTTACTTATGGCATCGAATCATAATTTAACCTTCTTTTGACTCGAAAAGAAAAATGATGGCAATAATTCAGCTGAATATAAAGGTTCCGGTCATTCATTATCTAAGATAAGTAATTCATATCTGTTTAACTCTGAGTATTGGGGATTAAGTTTTTTTGAAAACTCATTGCTTACAGAATTTTTTCTACACTTACTTTCCTCGTGCTATTCATTTTTTATGACAATCTGTTGTCATGGCATACATGCAATGGGATGTTATTTCACTATTATTTTCTTGAAGTCTTATCTAATTTAAATCAAAGAAAGTGGCGCAAAACTCAGTTAGTTTTCGCTGTTAATCGAAATGAAATAATGCTTTCACTGATATTTTAGATTTTAGCAAAGTTCAAATGACTGTCTTTGAAAGATGGCCCATAAAGTAGTATCATTGTGACTACTGCACAATTAAGAGAATCAAATTCGAGAAACTTCAAAAATTTAGCCAAATCTCAATTTAATGCACACTTAAAACACATTTTAAAAGGCTTTTAATGCCTATCTTTTTGAGTAATGAAATGGCATTGAATTGTATTTAAACTGAAGATAACACATAAGTTATAACATTAAAAATGCAATTTTTATGAAACTGGGTTGTTATTTATTTGCATTTTTCAAAATTAAACTGGATTTAAATGAGTTATAGTTAAATGTAAGGATGAAATTAAAATTCAATATTTAATATTAAGTGATTAAAATTTTTGAATAGTGCGAAAGAGTTATAACTGTAATAAAAGTAATATTTTTATATACAACTACTGTAGAAGAGTTTATAAGCCAAGGATGTAATTCATCCAGGAATTCAAATTATAATGCTATAAATTATTCGAAAATGTGATGCATTAAATGTTTTTCATTTGATAAACAAAAAAGAAGTTCATATCATAATAGAAATCTTCTTTAAATTTTAATCAATTAAAAGGGTGTTTAATCAAAGTTGCATCAAATTGTAAATTTAATATAAACATTATCTTATAATACTGTATAACACATTAAATATGACATTAATATATTTTGACACATTTTGCATTAAAAAATCGGCTTCAATGAAGACTTTTGCCATAAACAAAATCAAATTGTTTGAATTTTATGCTCAAATAATAAGATAAAATTTAAAAATATCGCCACTTGAACTGTTTGCTTCACAATTATCGGCAGCTAAATAGCCATTAGCTATGATACTAATGATGTGAAAGGGAAAGAAAAGTGAGCCAGTGTTTTGTTTTGGCACAATTATGTCGTTGTTTTGTTAATCTTTTACTTGTATGAAAATTTCATTCAAATGAATTGAGAAGAAAGAATTTTTTTAACTATAAAACTTTCTATTTTGCTATTAGACAACATACTGGGCCGTAATCTAGATCTTCTCACAATGATATGTCAAATAAACAATTTGATAAATATATGAGGGAAGAAATTTTGAAAAAGTACAAAAGCAATTCCGGCATTAATTTGTCATAGTTTTTGAGCCGCTCTTTTTCTGACTACTATAATATCCCTCTTTAATAATATCAAATTTCATTCATAACTTTTTGTTTTATTGATTGATTAATTGCGTTATGAATGAAACTGAGAAGTATTTAACCTTATTTATAGAATACAAGGTATTAAATACAGCGAATTAATATTTCTTGTTTCACTAACCCTTCATAATCAATAATAATTTCAGGAAACTTTTCAAAACTACCCTTTTGTGAGAGAGTTTAAAATGTTTGTCACAGACTCAAAAGTCACTGAATTGGTTTGAAGTTCAGTAACTTTTTATTATAAGAATCTTATATTTTTTTCTTTTACTGACATTCAAGAAATGTTTAAATATAAAATTCATGCATTTAAGCACGAAATATTTGGATTAGTTATAACGAGAAACAGATAACACGAACTTTTGAAAGTCTTATTATAGTTTAAAGCACTTTTTGAATATCAAATTATCGAATCACTCATAAAAAATAAAATTTCACTTAATGAGAAAATGATATATTTATAGCGCATTAAAAGTATAAATGTTTTTTGAGTGACATTCGTTCCTTAAAAACCTAAAACTTTTTCTTAAATAGCCATTCATTTAGAGCTATTATATTGATCATTAAATTTTGACCATTTATTCTTTTTAATTAATAGAAACAAAAGATTTGTTTGAGGGCTTTCTGATTCGTGATTTTGAGGTCATCATAATTTGGGAATAATTGATAGAAATAGTTATATTTGAACGCATCACATCATTACATAATTTTGGTGTTGCACTTCTTTATGAGTTATTTTACTATCATAACAGTGTAAATAATATGATCATTATTTAAACTATTTGTCTGTCTTAACATATATTTTTGACTGCGAAATACCAAGAAAAACATTGAGGGCAACAGTATTTTATAACTTGAATAACAGTAAATTTTTGTAAAATAAGTTCCATTTCAGCCCAAATCATATATTTGCAGAGCCTTGGTTTGAACATAAGGATTACCTTGGATTTACTCAAGTAATTGCCAAAGGCTGCTACTTTCTCAAAAATATATGTTCAACTGATTTAGATCTCCATTCAATTCTCAGATTGTAAAGAGTATTTTTATAACACTTAATTTGGTATTAACACAAATAACTTTTGCGCAATATTTCGCTCAAATATTATTCACCTATTTCTTAATCTTTGCAAATAAGTATCTCATTTTATTAGGCTTTTCATATTCTTCAAACTCAACTTTTACTTAAACTCAAGTAATTTTAATTAAGAGAGTATTTGAGAGAAATTACTTAAACCTTAGGTAAACCTTAAGTAATCACATCTCTCAAGTTATTTGAAGAATAATCTTCGATGTTTTATTTCAAGAACTTCGAACACAAGTTCAAATTCACATTTTTATGATCGCTATCTCACTGAAATTCAGTTTTTTAATTATCGAATTTTATTAAACTGAGTGATATTTTTTATAGAATTTGACCCAATCATCATGAACTATATAACTATATCCTAAGTCATAAACTTTAGGATACAATTGATATGATATTTTTTATCACGAATCTAAATGTTGAAAGTAATGGTCATAACTTACAAAATAAGATTATTATTAGACAAGATATTAGACTTAATGATAATCCTTTTATAAAAGTATTAAAGCTCATTATAATAGTAATTAATTTTTCACTCAATCATTTTAAAATTGAAAATGAGATATATCTTTATGGAATACTATTGAACTCTATGATTGCTAATATTTTTGTGAATATTTTCAACTGACTGTAGATTAGATAAGAAAATGAAAAATAACAAAATTCCACGGTTTAGATTCACTTGTATTAATCGACAGTCAATGATGAATGGGATGAGAAATCACATTCTTCTTTGCGATTTCAATCTTTTGAAACACTTGAAGAAATATCCTTGTGATTGATAGTAAAAAAAATACCATCAATTTGGAAATACTAGAAATTTTTTTGAAGAAATTGCAAGTTTTGAGTAAAAAGGAGTGGTACTAAAGATACATTATTAATCAATTTAAAAAATTGCCTAATTTTGTTATCATCCTTGATTTGAATACACTCTTGAAGTGTATCGCAATTAAGATGGAAAAAAGTGAGACACGAACGGCTGTGCACTGCATGAAAGCATACATTAATCACAACTTTCACTAAAAACCAGGTGAATCTTTATATTTGGGTCAATTACTAATTCAAGTTTTCTTCAACGCTTTTCTGTCAAATCCCCCCCAAATCGAGAACTTACACACAGAAACTTTTGAAAGAGGCGGTCATTTAAATTATATACAGTTAAGGCGAAAAAATTTGTGAGATTTACTGATAATAAATTGTTAGTCGAATGACGCCGACAAATAAAAATTCATCATTGACTCATAGAGACTACCTTTAAATATGAATTTGAAGTTTTTTTTACTTCTGAAATATAACGAGCTTTTTCAGTCAGGAAGTATCAGAAACTTTTGTTACGTTGAACACAACTGAAACTTATATTAAGCAACGCATAGAATACAGTCTAAAGGGGAGGCTATATATAAAGCAGTGTATCCTAAATTTCCATTTCATTTCGAGTTTGATAACTGCTTGAGAACTTTATACCGAATTAATTAAGTTATGTTTTAAGGTATTATTTACTAATAGTGTTTGCATTTAAGGAATAATGTTGTTTAGGGTAAGAATTTCTATTCTCAAAGTGTTTGTAAAAGTTTCTTAATGTGTGAATTTATTGAAGAATATTTTGTGATTTCTCTTGAATTGTTTTAGTGTTTCGTATTGTTGTTTTGTTTGACGGCTATTTCTGCCCAAAAGGGTGGCGGCAGAAATGCTTTACCATCTGAATCATCACCTGCAGCACGAGCTGTAGCATTAGCAGGACGTAAAACTGCAGAACCATCTGAAAAAATTCAACAGGTATTCATCAACTTTTAAACATATTATTTCTCCTCAATCTGTGTTCATTTGGATTGATTTGTGTTTATTCTCCATAAATTAATATTTATATTTATAGTCAGTTAAATATAATCTTTTTGATCTATGAATCTTTTTGACTGAATGAGTAAACTTTCATAAAAATAAGTCTGTTTTAATCCCATTTGATATGAAATGGAAAAAAAGTTTAGCTTAGGCTAGAATACAATGAAAGTAAATATTCTCTGAAAATATTTGATTAGGTTCAAGAACCAGATAGAGAACCAGAAGAAGACACAGAAGTGGCCAGTGGTGTAAGACCAGCCCGTCCACAGCCTGTCGAAGATTCGGGCGAAGGTCCTCATCCAGCTCCAGAACCATATTCTTTTTCATATTCGGTCGATGACCCAGAAACTGGTGCCTCCAGTTCTCGAGAAGAAACACAAGACGCCAGCGGAGAAATAGTTGGTAAGAAATTCTTTATTGTTAAACAATCAAATAGTTTAAATAATTTGATTATGAAAATGGATCTTAACATAGATGTCAATCCACCCAAACGTCCTTATAGTGACTCTCGCAATAAAAATAACATTTGTTTTAATAAAACGCCTTTTATTTAAATTTTTAGAGCATCGCAAAAATTGTATGATTTAATAGTTGAAATGTCCTCTAAAACTCTCTCCAGACCAAAGCCCACAAATGACTTTCTAAATCATTCATTTCTAATGTTAATTCTTTATAAATTTCAAATATAGGGTATTATAATATTAAAGATCAAGACGGACGTACTCGAAGAGTTGATTACACAGCTGGAAAAGATGGGTTTAAGGTAATCATAACTTAAATGTTTAAGTTAAGCTTCAATTCATTAGTTTGGACTCATTTGAATGCATGGCATTAGCCATAATCGAAAGTAAAGTAGACTATAAAGTAAGCTTTAAATCTGCTTTTCGTGTCTCATTTGTCTTTGTGAGAGATGAACATTATTTCTTATGTTGAAAGGTGAAATCAATTAAACTTTGATAAAATGAGATCGAATTCTATAAAATCGCATCATTTTCACGATTTTATCTTGATTTGACTTCAAATCGGTATAATCTATCTTAATGTGTTTTCAATTAATGAAATCAATTCACATTTATTAGTTAATCTCAACGTATTTAATCTCTACTCTTTTTCAGAATAGAACTTTATAATCTACTTATCCAATATTGACCTGACATGTTTTGAGATATTAGTTTCCAAATAAACTATGATATTCTGAAATTTCTATTTCTTCCTAAACGTTTATCTGTGAATCAGTTTCGGAGCCGAAACTAGTCTAACGGGTCTCAAGATGTTTCAATTTTGTTAATTTATGCAGATTTTATTCAAATTTATTTAAGAAACAATATCGTACCCATAAAATATGAACTTTCATTAAATTTTCGTCTGATATGATTTTTATATAAGAAAAACTAAGTTCTAAGAAATTTTTTGCTGCCCTAAAAAATTATGGCACTTTTGACGTCAAACGGAATATGATATGAAAAATTGGTTCTTATCTTTTTATTTGTTTAATCCAATTATTTAAACAAAACTAGCTTTGAAATACATTAAAAGTTTGAGAAAATTTGAGAAAATTTGATTAATTTGAAAATTTTATAATTGATTTTCAATCTGATATTCATTTGATTTGACAAATTGATATTCAAAATTAGTATAAGCGGTAAAATAGATATTTAGTTCAGTAAAAACTCGATAAAATTGAATTTCGATTTTTTTATACATCTACGATATTTATCTTATAATATCAATTATTTAACTGATTGAATGTGGTTTAGAAAACCTCCATTAAAATGTTATTTTTGTTTTCTATAATTATTGCAAAAAACATAAATACTTTTTTATTAACTAATAAAACTTAATTTGTTTTCGATATTTCGATAATTCAAGCTTTGCTTAAACTTAAAATATATGAGCAGTTAATTTAGATAATTTTTTTTAAAGATATCACAATTCAGATTTATTCGATTTTTTCACGATTTTTTCAATCGTTTTGAGGTTTTAACGGTCTGTTACCTGAATTAAATCTGTATAAATAATTTTTGTGCTTTTTGCTTAACTTTTATTTAAGTACTCAAATTAGTTCAGATTTAAAGATATGCTTATTTTAAAGCCAATTTTCAGAAACCGCAAGATATCGAAATAGATTCGATATTGAGTTTTAATTTTTTGGTGCAATTTAATATTTATTTTTGTCACCATTTCGATAACCCTTTTGATAACTAAATTAAAAAAATTAACAGTTTTCTTAATGAACTTAAAGAAATTTCATTAAAAATTGAATAAAGGTTCGAAACTCATTAAATCCTTAACTCGTTAAAAGTGAGTGTTATTATCATAAACTCAGTTAATGATAAAATCTCTTAAGAAGTCATAATTAAAACCCATATAAACAAAAACTTCTGACGAAAATAAACAGATAAGAAGAGTAACCCACACAATAACGGGTGTAACTAATAATTGAGACATTCAGTAAATAAAAAAATAGTGAAAAGGGGAATAATTTAGTGAATTGTTGTATAAAAAATTTGATGTTTGATATTATTCTAATTTTTCATTGAACAAAAAAGGCAACGATTAAGTCTAATGAAGAAGGACTTAATAGTAGAGCACCCGCTGATGTGAAAGTAGAGCTGAGCGCTTCACCATCTGAACGGATCCCGCAGTACGCGCCTAATAATAGGCCACTCGCGAGCGAATCTTCTATCAAATCACTTGGAAAACCAGCGCAGAGCAAATTTTTTCAGAAATTATTGCCAACACCCACAACAAGACTACCACCACCACCCCCTCCACCTGAACCGCAACCACAAGACACTCAAGATGATCCAGAAATCACTCAACAACGAAATGTAGATGAGATCGAAGAACCTGTTCCATTTGAGAGTGTCAAGGGAGGCGCTCCACCTCCGTCACGACCCAGACCAAGACCACGACCACCACTACGAGAACAACAACCCCAACCCCTACCATCAACTCCAAGATTTGAACCAACTCAGAGACCGGTTGGAATTTATACTCCATCCAGAAATCAAGTTTATAGTGAACAGAGAGAAGTCAATTTACAGCCACAGGAATACAGCAGAATTGAACCACAAGATCAATATCAAGATGATTTTCCATTGAATAGAATTGAAGGTTTCATATTTTTATTTAATAAGTTAACTAAATTATTTATATTGTCAAAAATTAAAATTCAAAAAATTGTATTACAGAAGTTCAACAAACCTTAGAAGGTCCACCCCCTCCCCCTCCCCCTCCACGAGCATCGACTAAAACAACTCCAAGTGCACCAGTACTTCCACCTCCCAGACAATATATTCCTGGACCTCCACCTCCACCTCCACCTCAACAAGTCTTTATAAAACCACCACGTCCAATTCCCGCTCGACCATTAGCTCCACCCCCGCCACGCAATTACGCTCCGATTACAACTCAAATACTTTCTCCCCGTCAATCATTCCGAGTACAAGACCTTCCAGCTGCTCCCCCGCCACCCCCTCCAATAGAAACAATTGTATCCTATCCCCCACTCCCCGCAACTACTTTACTACCACCACCTCCACCACCACCCCTGCCGACACTCCCCCCTCCCACCAAAACTAGACCTGCTTTACAATACCGCAGTTCAGCAGCAGCAACACCACAACCACCAGCCCCACAATCAGTTCCGGATTATACACCAAGTGGTCCCCCGACTAGTAATATAATATTTGGTCAACAACATAGAGAACCAATAACTCAACAGCAGTTATTGCAGTTTTTTCAACCAACTCAGCCGTTATTCGCCAGTTCACCACAACAGCCAATTGTATTCGACGCTTCACCCCCGCGACCCATACAGTTGTACTCATCGCTTAATAATGAAGGACAAAATTCCATGTCTTATATTCCTCCACAACAAACTCCACAGACATTTTCTCCACAAATACCACAATCAGATCAAGACTATAGAATAGTTGTTCACAGAGAACAAGACACGTATCAATTGCAGCCTCAAGTCTATCAACAACAAGAACCACAACAAGAACCAGGTCTTTATCAATGAATTTATTAATTCTTAACTTATTATAAATTGAGAAAATAATTATTTAAGTGAATGCAAAGCACGTCTTCTTCCTTCATATATTTTGAGATAATAAATAATTTTGATAAAAATCAATCCTTTATGAAAGTAATACTCCAGAAGAATTTGCATTCAAACCTCGACCTCATTTGTATAATTAATTTACTTTCAAATAATGTGATTGCATATGATTTTCAAATCAATTTTAAATATGCAATCAATGAACTTTTTTCAAATTTTATCTCTCATTTGTTAATGTCTTGATTTTTGTCTTAAGTTATACTGAATTACTGTTATTTTTTCAGAACAAATAGTTAAAGAAACTGCCAGACAATTACCGCCTCCTCCGCCGCCACCACCACAACTCCAACCTCTTCCTTCACTTCCTCCACCACCCCCTCGACCCCTCCCAACTCCATTACCACAACAGCGACGACAAGTATTTGAGCCGCAAGTTTATGAACCGCAGACACAGCAAAGTTATGAGCCTTTACAACAAGTATACGAACCGCCTCAACAAGCACTCGAAGATGTGATTCAACCGCAAACCAAATGTGATTGCGGGCCAAAAGCAGAACAAACACAAGTTTCGTATGGAATCAAAGGGGCACAATCAGAACCGGCGCCAGTAAAAGGTGGTCGAATTTCGCCTTCACGCAGTTTAAACTATTTCTTACCTCAAGCTTTCAGAACGCGAAGAGATTCTACAAAAGCCGAAAGCGATTCTGTCGACCCTTCGAGCTCAGGAAGTGATCAAATCTCAGTAATTAATCTCAAAGAGGGAAAATCGGAGGCTAATTAAGACGCCGGGAGTCAACAAATTCTAAAACAGCTTCTGAAATACATAAAAAGTGTTAAAATGTCATCAAATTAATTCTTATCGATAGTTATGTTACATGTTTTGTGCTGTAATCAAAATCAAATCAAATCAAGCCCTGAAAGTCAATTAAAATTGATATATAAATATGTCAAATATATAAGTTTTATAATGAATG
Organism: Camisia spinifer; assembly: GCA_034694065.1. NCBI lineage: Eukaryota > Metazoa > Arthropoda > Arachnida > Sarcoptiformes > Camisiidae > Camisia > Camisia spinifer. The sequence goes on from JAQFXV010000473.1 coordinate 13,875, forward strand.
TTAAGTTAAGACATTTATAGACTTATAAGTAAGTTATAAATATATAATATATTATCCGTATTACTGTTGCGGTCATTGACTCTTTCATACTAAGAATATTTTATGAGAACAGATTTTGTACAGATTTTGTGATAAATATAAAATAAGGTTTCATTTACTTAACCGTATATTAAATGTAATTTTCATTTACTTTATTCATGTTTTTGCAATGTTAATAAAAAAAAGTTTTCAAAAATACCTATCACTTTATTGTTTATTCGATTTGTTTTAATGCAAAATTAAACTTTAAATAGGAAATTAGTTCAGTTAAGATAATAAGATATACTTACGATTTAATCAGAGAATGATTAATAAAGTTATAGCAAAAGTTATTTAATCAAATAAATCTAAATTCATTGTGTAAACTAATCAATTGGGTCATTCACTATCGGTTTTATGCTAAGTGTTTAGTATTTATTCTTTACATTATAACTTTACACAATACAGAAGCTATTCATTCAACTTTGATAATGCAAATCAATTAGATTAAAAACTCTTCAAAAATATGTCTCAATCATATTAATATCATTTAAGTTTCTAAATATTTTCAATTTGTCTGAGTTATCAATTTTAATTTAATTAAATCTTAACAGTAATGATTAATAATTATGAATAACTGTCGAGTAATAAGTGTTTATTTTAAGAAGTTGTCAATGATATTGACTGAATTCTTTAACTACAGTGCAACCTCATTACAGGCAACCTTGGTAAAGGCAATTTTTGCTAAAGGCAACTCAATTTGCATTCACCGGCAGAATTGCCATGTGAATAATGCTACAATTCCCTTATTAAAGGCAAAAATTTGTTATAAGCAATACAATTAGATTGTATCCATAGCTTTTGCTTTACCTCGTTATTGGCAAAAATGCTAATTTATTCTCTCAAAAATATGAAGGAATGAATTGAAGATTATTATTTTTTCCTTTGAAAAACATCATAAAAATATGATGCGAATCATCGCTTTGTCCTTGATTGTGATATCAAAAATTTTGAAGTCTGTTTCATTCCCCGCCTTTAAACTTTTGAGTGAATTCACTCAAAATTCTAAGGCTCAAAAAACTGTCATAAAATTAAATGATAATAATGAATAATCGTTTATTTGAACATTAAAAAATTAAAATTACTGATTTATTCAAATTTTGATTGATTTGAATGAAAGGCATTAAATTTTTCTATAAGCAAATTTGTTGCCTGTATCGAATATAGGCAAAACTCTTTATAGGCAATCATTTTATCTAGCAAAAGCGAGTTGCCTATAATGAGGTTGCACTGTATTAAACATATTTTAAGTGTCAGATTTAGGCTTATTTTTACGAAACTAACGAGTGTTCGTGTTTTCAACTGCAACCTTATTAAAACTTAATGGTTTATCAACTAGTTTGAAAACTTAAAATGGTTTTAATAAGGTTTAAAATTGATAATTATGTAAATGTTCATTTACACAAATAAAAGGAGCCTTATTAATATTTGATTATTCAATAAGTTGGGTTGAATTAAGTCTTTAGCAAAGATTCATTCAAGTTATTTATTCATCGAAAAGTTAAATATAAAATATCCTATAGTTTTATTTGCGTGCATTCATTCAAATGTTATAGTAATAAATTTGATTCGATGACAGTTTCAAAGTTCATTTGCACACAGATATTAATGCAGTTGTAAATATGGAATTTAGATAAACTATAAGAGGCACTAAATTGCATTAGTCATACATATGCAGACATATTTCAAAACATTATTATAATATAGCATGTGATCCAACTAATAAAAGGAACTTAATATTTGTTTAATGCTTTAAATTAGATATGATTTGAGGCTAATATCGAAACATCAGAATTCAATCCGGACCTCTACTCGTGAGTCTCATGTTCTCAATTGACAAAACTTATTTTTAGGCATATATAACGCGAACAATTGCTTCAAAAGTCTGTATTGTATTGTATTGATAATTAAACACTAATTAATTATATGGAAAAAAATTTCCAATGTTTTGTGGTTAGTTATAATCTAAATTCAAGTGAAAAATATGATGCTAAAAAACTGAACCGTTGATAAAAGATTGTTGTTGTTGATATAAATGTTTACTCAGCTATTTGAATAAGGCGTAAGAAATTGTTAAGTAAAATCATGAAAACAGATAAGGTGGTTGCAACAGTGACTTATCATTTCTATGATACTATTATTATGTCATTTTATCTGTCATATGCTATGATTGACATAATGATAGTCCACCTTTTACAATTAAGAATGCATTTTAGGACCAATTATTTAAGTTATTTTTCAGAACAATAGAATAACTTAACAGTTAGTAATTATCAATCAATATTTTAATCATTTGATATTCGTAATCAGTGAATTATCCATATAATTTCACCCAATTTTATATTGTTTTGTACGCACTCAATGACATATTTTGGTCATATTGAAAACAATTGAGGGATTCATCTGAAAGAAGTGAAGGAAGATTGATGGCCACCACTTATACCACTCTGTTTAAGGCGTTATTACGTAAAAAACCGATTGAAAGAACAGCTATCACTACAACAAGATTAGACAGATGTCTAACTACACTAGATTTGACCACTTTGGGTAACTTTGATGCTTAAAAAATATTTTCGAATGATTTAAAACATTTTCTCAAACCTAAGGTATCGGTTCAACATTGGGTTTAGGAGTTTATGTATTAGCGGGTCAGGTGGCAAGTGTTAAAGCAGGTACACTCTTATTTGTTACCACAAAAGGACATGATTATCTTCATTTACATCAATTTCAGGGCCATCAATCGTGCTCAGCTTCTTCATAGCAGGCGTTGCTTCGGTTTTCGCAGGACTTTGTTATGCCGGCAAGTTTTCCATTCAGCACAATATTGAAGTTATAAAAATAAACTTTTTCTTTCCCCTCTTCAGAATTTGGAGCTCGTGTACCAAAATCAGGTATCAAAAACTTGTTAATGTATTTAACTTCACAGTTTTCACATATGCAGAGCTTTCAATTTCATCTGTCTTTATATTAATTTTCTAACAGGATCTGCATATGTCTATTCATATATCACTGTTGGAGAGTTTATGGCTTTCATAATTGGCTGGTAAAAAGTTATTATCTGTTCCACATTAAAATTATTTTGACTATTTTTGATTATAAAATAAAGGAATCTTATACTCGAGTATGCAATCGGTTCGGCATCTATTGCCAGAGGTTATAGCGGTTATGTCGACACCTTATGTAATAATGCAATTCAGAAAAGTTTTGCGGAATGGGCTCCACTTCCTTTCGGAACTTCTAAGTATTTCGATTTCTTCGCATTTGGTATAGCAATGCTTATTGCGGGTAATTATTTAATAAATTGTTCAAAATTCAATTATCGAAAATCAATAATAAATGAAAAGGTCTTTTGGCGGTTGGGGTGAAAAAGTCTACGCGTTTGAATGCAATCTTCACTGTTATGAATGTATTGGGTGTTATTTATGCCATAATATGCGGATCTTTTAAACTTGATTGGAAAAATTGGAACCTCACTAATGTTCCCGCGGGTGCGGGTGTGGGAGGATTTCTGCCCTATGGATTCAGTGGAATGATGGCGGGCGCGGCCACTTGTTTTTATGGCTTCATTGGTTTTGATATGATTGCAACGACAGGAGAAGAAGTGAAAAATCCGGCGCGTTCTATACCATTGAGTATTGTGTTATCATTGCTCGTTATCTTCATCTGCTATTGTGGTGTATCAGCCATTCAGACCCTAATGTGGCCGTATTATGATCAGAACCAATTGGCACCTTTGCCTTACGTTTTCAAAATGGTTGGTTATCCGTCTGCCGGTTGGGTTCTGACAGCAGGAGCTATGGCTGGCCTTTATTCAAGTTTGTTGGGAACTATGTATCCGTTGACAAGAGTTCTCTACGCTATGGGAAACGATAAAGTGATTTTTAGCTTCATGTCTCGAGTTCATAAAAAACTTAAAACCCCTCTTTTGGCCACTTTGTTCTCTGGAGTCTTTAGTGGTGCAATGGCAGCGTTTTTCGAGTTCCAAGAGCTCGCAGATATGATGTCAATCGGGACACTTCTAGCATACGCTCTCGTCTCAGTTTCAGTACTCATTCTAAGGTATCAAAAAAGAGATTTTGGTGAAGATTCTGTTAATAATGAGCAATTTGATGATTACAACAGTGATGGTTTGAATCAACGACTTTTGGTTAATCCTAATGAAAGTATATTCCGAAGAATATTTAATTTAGACAATCATTTTCTATTAACACCACGCACTTCTAAAATAAGTCGACAAATTATCATCGGGATCTGTATGAAAATTTCTTAAGAACAAACATTTTAGCTTTAAAGGAACAGATTCTAAAAATATTTCTGCATATGGGCTTTGGAAGGCAAAAAAAGCCTTAGGTTTATACGTTCAGTATAAATGTGTTAACTGTGTTCTAAAATATGTAACAGTTAACTCATTTATACTAAACGTATAAACCAAAGGCTTTTTTGCCTTCCGAAATGATTTGCAGGTTTAAAATGTGTAATCTTTTTGATTTTAGCATAATCTAAATTGAGCTGAATTACCAATCATAATTTTTAGGCATTTTTTGAGCATTATAACTTATCATTATTTTATGATAGAATGCTTGTATTTATTATGAAATACAGATATTTTTGGAATCAATTTCTTAGTGTCTAAAAAGTTCTTGAATTTTACAATTTAGGTTCGCATATAATTGAGAAATATTTATAAATTATATTTTTAGGTATGATTGTACTGGTCTTAGCACTTTTACTTGGACTCTTACAGCAACAATTGTTTAATTTGAATCCATATGCAATCCTCTCAGTGATTTTGACTTTAGTTGTCTTAAGTATAGCAATGTTTGCACTTAAAAGACAGCCTCAAACAAATGAAAAAATGTCTTTTAAGGTATTTTAATAAATTGAATACTTCAACCGCACTTAAACTTGAATTTACCAAAAGTTGATTTTCGAAATCTAGGTTCCGTGGGTTCCGTTGGTTCCAATTTTAAGTGTTTTTGTCAATATTTATTTGATGCTTCACTTGTCGGTTTTGACTTGGATTAGATTTGGTGTTTGGATGTTTTTGGGTATATATTTTATAATGAATTTTTGATTTCATTTTATGACCAAATTCATCATAATTTAAATCAATTGTTAGGAATGCTCATGTATTTTCTGTATGGAATCGTAGAAAGTATTGGATACTTAAGCGATGATGAAAAGAAACGCCAACTTAGGCAAGAAAAATCTCGAAGCTCTTCATATTTATCATCGACATCATCTTCATCAGCATCTCTCGCATCGACTTCATCTAATCCTCGGACTGAAAACTTTTCAGGCAAAGAAGAATCCATTGATAAAAATGTTGTCAACGATTTAAATGTGTTGACAGACAGTGAAGACAACACTACCAATGATTTAAACGAAACCTTAAACATCAAAAATGATAATCAAAATCATAGCAATGAATTAGAAAATGATTTATCTAAAGGAAAAACTACTTTTTCGTGATATTATTGATTTTTAGCATATTTTTACGAATTATTCATAAAGTTTTTAATTAAAGAACCTTTAAAACCTCATAATTAATAATTATTTGTTGACAATACAATTGGGATTTGATTCTATAAAGCTTAATAAATCTTATTTTTTCAATTATTCATATTAAGGTTTCATTGATTTGATCGAAAATTTCAAGAAATAAATATACATTGACTAAAAGTAACGATGTTTCGATTTTGAAAATCGAAACGAAAAGCTTATAAATCACTTTGATTTTTGAATTTGAAGGCATTGATGTTTGATAAAAGTTATCACTCGTCTACAGGTACTTGACTTTTGCACTCAATTTTACTAAACGGACATTTTCGAAAAGAGTTTGGGTGAATTTTAAACCAATATCTAAAATGTCATTATTTTGGTTTATTTTACTAACTTTTGTGATAAATACAGTCACAAATTTTAATAAAGTTTCAGTTTACTCAAAATGTGATTACAATTATTGCCCAAAATCAGATCCAAATAAGTTGAACATACATTTAGTGGCTCACACTCACGATGATGTCGGTTGGCTTAAGACAGTTGATCAATATTATTACGGCTCAAATTCTAAGTTGCAAAAAGCGGGCGTTCAATATATAATTGATTCTGTGGTCAATTCCCTTGTTCATGATGAAAACAGACGTTTTATATATGTTGAAACTGCATTCTTCTGGAAGTGGTGGAAGCAACAAAACTCTAATACCAAAGAAACAGTCAAAGATCTCGTAGCAAATGGTATACCCTTTATTACTAACAAAACATTTATTTCTGTATTTTGAACTGAGTTATGGTCTAATAATAAAATTCAAACTAATTTAAAGGTAGATTAGAGTTTATAAGTGGCGGATGGAGTATGAATGATGAGGCAAACACTCATTATAATGCAATTATAGATCAGATGACATGGGGTTTTAGAAGGCTTGAGGATCTATTCGGTAAATGTGGTATTCCTAAGATTGGTTGGCAAATAGACCCTTTTGGACATTCCCGTGAAATGGCAAACCTTTTCGCACAAATGAATTTTGATGGGCTTTTCTTCTCCCGTTTGGATAATGAAGACAAAGAAACGAGGACTTGGAATAAGACATTAGAACTTGTTTGGAAAGGAAGTGATGATTTGGGAAAATCTTCTGATTTATTTACGGGCGCAATGCATATGGGATATGGTATTTGTTCGATAATTTTTAGATTAATTTTGAGAAAATCTATTCATTTCAGGTCTGACAACCAATTTCTGTTGGGATTTAATTGACTGCAAAAGTGATCCTTTTATTGATGATCCGCAATCAGAGGATTATAATGTCGATCAAATCGTGGATGGATTTCTGGCTTATGTCAAACAATATTCACATTTTTATGCAACAAATAATATAATGTTTCCGATGGGGGAAGACTTTCAGTATCAGAACGCAAACGCGTGGTTCAAAAACTTGGATAAACTTATAAAATATGTGAATGCGAAAAATGAAAGTAATGTTAATGTATTTTATTCAACGCCATCGTGTTATCTCAATAGTATATATCAATCAAACAAAACATTTACCACTAAATCCGATGACTTTTTCCCGTATTCATCGGATCCACATTCTTATTGGACCGGATATTTCACGAGTAGACCAGCCCTTAAACGATATGAAAAAGTTGGAAATAACTTTTTACAAGTGTGTAAACAAATTGATGTTTTGGCACAACTCAAAGGACATTTCGATGAAGATATAACTTATTTAAGAGAAGAGATGGGAGTTTTACAACATCACGACGCAGTTGCAGGTCTTTAAAAGAATTTTTTTTCAATAAATTAAAGTTTCAATGGATTTAACTGCCATTAGTTTATTATTATTTTAGGAACTGAGAAACAACATGTGGCCGATAATTATGCTTTGAAATTATCGAAAGGTATCGAAAAATGTGAAAAAGTTGTTAATGAAGGCTTCAAAAAACTTTTACCGAAACCGGATTCTAAAGAACAAGTCAATCAAGTATTCTGTAAAACACTAAATATAAGCGCCTGTGCTATCACTGAAGGAAATGATTCGATTGCAGTCACTATTTATAACCCAATCGGACGTCCGGTCACACAATTAGTTCGAATACCGATAACTAATAAAGCGTATCAAGTCTTTGATCCAAATGGAAAAACTGTTAACTCAAATATAGATCCGATTCCTGATTATGTACTGAATATTGCGGGCAGAGTAAGCAATGCTAAGAATGAATTAGTATTTTCGGTAGATTTACCCGCACTCGGATTCGCCACTTATCTCGTTAAACAAAATAGCATTCAATCAAATTCTAAAGCATCGATTGTTACAAAAATCAGTCAAAGTTTTTCATTGAAAGCGAAGACTTTTAATGTTATTTTTGAAGCTGACGGAGGACTAAAAGGAATTGAAATGAATGGAAAAGTTATGAAAGTTGGACAAGAATTTGAATAT
>JAQFXV010000474.1:0-21874 GCA_034694065.1 Camisia spinifer
GTATCGAAGGCTTTTCTCAAGTCTAATGATATTATAACACATTTTTCGCTCCGATTCAAAGCTTTAGAGACTATATTCATAACATATAGAATCGCATCAGTTGTAGAGTGTTTGGAACGGAAACCAAATTGAAAATCCGAGAAAATTTTGTTCCGTATTAAATAATTAAATATTGAATTGTAAATATGTTTTTCTAAAATTTCTAATCAATTAATCAAACAACAAAAATAATAAGAACATGAAACTTTGTTTAGTTAATAATAACAAAACTCATGCTTTACTCATGGTCAAAATATTTTAAAATAAATAAGATCTCTGGTTCTCTCCTAACATCCACTTTGAAGCTTATGCTAAATCTAACGAAAGAGTCATTTGACTCAAATATGCTGATGAAGGTAACAAATAGCCGCCGAAACCGTCCACTAAATTCGCAAATTGTGAAAAAATTTAATTGTTGGGAAAAAACTAATAAAAACATTTTTTTGTTAAATCATGAATACGCACAACAATAAAAACTTTAATCAAAATACTCAATAAAAGTTTTGAGTAAAAGTATTTTTATTTTGAGTTCGCTTATAATTTTTTTCAGTTGATTTTAATTAAAGTACAGTTGAGTGGAAGTATTTATTTATTTTTCCTTTGAGTTTGAGTAAAATACTATTTGAGTGTTTTTACCTTAAACTCAATATAAAAATTCAAAAAGGATTTATTTAGATTTTGATTTTTATAGTGAGTTCAGATTTTTATGTTTAAAAGTAAAGGGATAAAAAGGAGTGTACTTAAAATTAAATCAGGTTTAGCCAAATATCGACTTCACAAATCTTTTTTACAACAAAAGTCCTCCTCATAATTAAAGTTAAAGTATTTTTTGATTTAAATTATCATTTGAATTAAAAGTATTTTTGAATATATTTTTTCATTTGAGTAAAAGTTAATGCAATCCGAATATTTTGGTTTGAGTTGAAGTAAGTCTAAATTATTATCAAAATATTTTGAGTTTTACTAAAATGTTTGTGTATACTCAAAAAGCACTGCTGATTATAACATAAGAGCATAACTACGCAATCGTTAAGTGAGATAATATTTAAAAATTGCACAATAATACTAAAAAAACAGTTGATGGTGTAGAGCAGGTGTAGAGCACAGTCATTTGTCTGTCATATCATACAATGGTTGATAGATTTGAAGAGCTTTGTGGTGAAAAGTTTTGGGTGTTTTGATCTTTTTTTTAATTTAAATTATATTGAATTATTATAAAGTTTCATCAAATTTCAAGCGTTTTAAATATTCATTTAATTTGTATTTGAGTTGTTATCAAAATTTGAAATATAATTTTGGACTAGTATTTGGTCATTTGAAAATTGAAGCAAAAAGAATATTTCAATAAATAGATTTGATTAAGTCAATAAATGCTAAACTAATGTTAATGACTCATTAATTTAAATAATAATGAGAATGCTATAATTTGCATAAAACATATGAGGCTCACGAATTGAAATATTTTCGATATAATTACGATTATATTCCCATATTTCAATGAAGTGTAATTCATATTTCTGCGATGAAATATCCTATCATTTATGCGAACATTTTAAAATTATAATGAATTGCACATATTTTGCCTTTATTTCAGAAAAAAATTTTCAAAAAATTTTACACATGAGTTAAGGTAAAGAGGAAACTAATACACTGATAGTATTGAAATGAGAAAAAAGGAACGTGATTATAAATTTGCAGAGCTCATTATTATTAATTTAAACTTTGAAGAATTAAACATTATTTTATTCGATAAATTTTTCTTATATTCTAAATAATTAATCAAAAAGTTACAGAATTCATAATTTTCTAAAAATACACATGAAAACATATTTCAGAAATCAGCGCTTATTCTGAAGGTATTTTATCTCATGTTTATCGACAATCTAACCCTTCAAAATTTTTTGAAAATTGCGAAACGTTATTTTTCTTTTTTCATAAAATTTTTTACTTAGAAAATATTGTCAGTTACTTTCTATGGTATTTGACGCCCCCATCAAATAAAATAACAGTTAATTAATAATTCATTTATAAGACTTTATTGAAGATACAGTTTTTGGAAAAACCAAAAGTTCTAACTCTTAATCAAAGAGATAAGATTTCTTTTCTCTTTGCTTCAATTGGAAAAATTACTTTAACAATGAATGCATACCAAAAGCCCTATTTGCTAAGATTCCTCTTCAAAAATGACATTGTATTATATTACATAGTTTATTCTCAAGCATTTTTTCGTATAAATGTCGTTTCAAATATCTTATGACTATGACTATGTTATATGACTATCTTATAACTGATAATTTAAATGATAAGAAATCATATACCTGAATTGCATATGCAATTAATTGTTAAAATGCTTGTATCCGTTAAATCACATTTACAATGTAAAGTAGTGTAAAGTATTTTTTTAATAGGACTATAACTTGAGCTGGAATACAAGTTATCCAAAACTAACGGAGTGTTTCAATGAGACAATATTGGTATGGATTCCTCCGGCGTTTCTATTAGTTTTTTCTCCAATAATCATTATTTCTCTACTGGAAACTAAAAAAAGAATTGAATGGAATTTTTATAACAAATTAAGACAATTACTATCATTGACACAAATTATTTTATCACTTTCCGAATGTATATCAGTAATTGTTAAATACTTTCAAAGAGATGACACAAAGCTATCAACGCATGATATTTATGGATCTTTTGTTAGATTAGTTTTTTCGGTAAATAAATGATTGATACGAATATATTTCAAAATCAGAATGAGTAAAGAAACAAAATCGTCTAATTTTTCATTCTAGGTCTTAATTTTCATACTATTTCTGTCACAAATATATCGAGGTTTGCACACTAGTGGAGTCATTTGGTTATACTTTTTACTATCAATAATATGTGGAGCGCCAGCACTTCAAAATTTTATTCATAATTTTTCAATTGAATTTTATGAACGGATTTTTTTCACAGCACAATATTTAGTGACAATTCTTTTATTTTTATTTTATTGTTTTGCCGATACTTTGCCAGAAAATGAGAAGAGAAACAATCAAAGACAAAATTGTCCCAAAGAAAGTGCTTCATTTTTATCGAAAATTTGCTTTTCTTGGTTCACTTCAATGGCTGTTCTCGGGTGGAGAAAAGCCCTCACAATTAGTGATTTATGGGAAGTCCGGAACCGAGATAAAAGTTTTAGTATTTTCTGTCTTTTTCATAGGCATTGGCTATCAGTGCAAAGAAACGAAAATGATAGAAATGATCGTATTTCACAAAATAATTGCAACGCAAAGAACTACAAATTCGAAGAAAATAATGCAAATTCAGAAAGCAATAAATCACAAAATTCTGAAACCAGATTATTGAGAACTATATTTAAAACATTTTGGTTTCATTTTTTAACTGGAAATTTCTTTAAACTCTTATGGGATTTATTAACTTTCGTCGGCCCGCAAATCATGAAGTATTAATTTTACATTTTTCTCATTCAAATTCAGACTTTCTCAAGTTAAATATTTTATGGGTGGATCAGGTCCAGAAATTATAAAAATTTAGGGCTCAAAATTTGTCAGATTTAACCCACAATGTTTTCCTATTTTTTGATCAAAAAACTTCTATTTAGAAAATTTCAAAAAGTTGTATTTTAGTTTCATATTATCACTGGAAATGTGAAAAGCCTTAACTTTTGACTATGTTTAAAACATTATAACTGTTTATCAATATATTATAGCTATGAACTTAACTCATAAAATTTTGCTTAATTTCAAACAAAAATTCTTGAAAATAATTGAAGGCATTCATTAAGAATGTTAAGAATTTTATGATTTAGAGTCAGATAAAAATTCCAAACGCCCCCATTGAGAAGGTTTAATTCAAACTTCTTTGAAATTGATTTATGAAACATCAAAATTTAAATTTCTTATTTATAAATTTCCAATTAAATTAGATTATTGATAGGCTTCATATCAGACGAAGATGAGAATGAATGGCACGGATACCTATACGCAGTTTTACTATTTGTGACAACAATGTTGCAAATATTTTGTATGAGCTATTATTTCAATAGGATGTTAATCATTGGTATGAGAATACGTACATGTCTGGTGGCATCAATTTATCGTAAATCTTTGCGTTTATCAAATTCGGCACGAAATGAGTTCACGACTGGAGAAATAGTCAATTTGATGGCAGTCGACGCGCAAAGATTTCAGAATTTGCTAGCATATGACATGATATGGTCAGCACCGCTACAAATATCTCTTTCACTCTGGTTCTTATGGATAGAATTGGGTGTTTCAGCATTGGGCGGACTCGCTATCATGATAATAATGATTCCAATAAATGGCTATTTAACAAGTGCTTTAAAAAAATTGCAAACCCAGCAAATGAAATATAAAGATGAAAGAGTGAAAGCTATGAATGAGATATTGAATGGGATTAAAGTTTTAAAACTATACGGTTGGGAAAAAGCATTTATGAATGATATACAGAAAATTCGTGATAAAGAATTGAATAATTTGAAAATAATAAACTATTATGGATGTATTATTCAGTGTCTGTGGTTTTGCGCCCCCTTTTTGGTATCTTTTATTACATTTGCTATTTATGTGCTGATAGACAATCAAAATCAATTGACACCACAAAAAGCATTTGTTTCTCTGGCATTATTCAATATTTTACGTTATCCGCTGTATTTGCTCCCGAATTTTGTTACCACTATTATTACGGTATAATATCTTAATAAATTATCTTTTATTTTAGAGTAATTTCAATTTAAATATTTTTTAGGCCAGTGTTTCAGTTAAACGTTTGAATAAGTTTTTAAACTCATCTGAATTGAGCGGTTATGTGAAGCGAAATTTTGATGAAAAGTTCGCGATCTCTGTTGAAAACGCATCGTTTAGTTGGAAAAAAGAGAGTGAAAATGCAGAAAACAATACCCGAATAATTCTAAAAAATATAGATTTGAAAATAACTAAAAATTCTTTTGTGGCAATTGTTGGTAGTGTTGGTTCGGGAAAAAGTTCGCTTTTAAGTTCGTTTTTGGGCGATATGGAAATTGAAAGCGGAAATATTAATATGTAAGTTAGAAAAAGGGATATAATTTTACTTAAATTTTCGGTAAGTGTAACCATTACTGACATCACCACCTATTGAACCGATTTACATCATATGTTCCGAAATACCTCCTATGGAACCTTATGCCAATTGAGCTTTATTTTATATCAAACATTGCTTATGGAAAATTTTTACTCATTGCGTGCATCCACTCCATTAATCTAGTTTATAAATCTGCCATTTAATTTTAAGTTAGTATGCACCACTGAGGCAAAACGCACTCATTGCTTCAGTAGTAACTAAGCTTAATTAGCAGAATTATCACCAAGATGCATGCAATTAGTTAAAATTGTTCATATACAGGTATAATGTTTGATACAAAATAAAACTTAGGTGACTTTGAGTGACTTTGAGTTCATAGTAGTTAATTTGGTTCTTTAGGAGGTAATTCGGTTCATTAGTAGGTGCAAACCTGCTTTCCGCTTTCCGTTTAGACACCACCTCATTAGTATGCAATATGGTTACATTTATCATTTTTTCTAATATTAAGAATAGAATCAGCATTAAATTCAGTTTATTCGGAAAAAGTAACTATTATTCCCAAAATAAACTTCGATAGACTGTTGATAGAATTTGATTTTATCGAATCTGTTATCTTATAGATGTTCATCTATGAAAATAGCTTATGTTCCACAACAAGCATGGATTCAAAACACGTCTCTGAAAAATAATATTTTATTTGGAAATAAAGATAATCAGAAAAAATATGATCAAATCATCAAAGCGTGTGATTTAGGCCCAGATCTCGCAATTCTTCCAGCAGGCGATGAAACTGAAATAGGAGAGAAGGGAATCAATTTGAGTGGAGGTTAAACTCAATTTCAGGTTCAATTTTGTGATAAACATGTAAATTATTCTAAATTAAGGTCAAAAACAACGGGTGAGTTTGGCTCGATCCTGCTTTAGTGATTCAGATCTATATTTATTAGATGATCCTTTATCTGCCGGTTAGTTAATTAATGATAGGTTTGAAATAATTGATAAAATTTGACTTAAGAATAATAAATTTCAGTTGATTCACATGTTGGGAAACATATATTTGAAGAAGTAATTGATTCAAAGACTGGTATTTTGAGGGGAAAAACAAGAATTTTAGTCACCAATAGTTTATCAGTACTTCCATTCACGGATCAAATTATTGTTTTAAAAGATGGAAAAATTAGTGAAATGGGAACTTATAAGGAATTATTGAACAGAAAACAAACTTTCGCTGAATTAATAGAACAATATTCTAATAAAAAAGCATCAGTAGATGATAATAATGATAAAACAGGAACAGATGGGAAATCTAATGAAATCCGAACTGATTCCAAAAAATTAATAGAAATCGAAAAGTTAGAGACGGGTCGAGTCAAGTTATCCGTTTACTCGAGATATTTTAAGGCCATATCACTGGTTTGGTGTTCTGTTATCGTAATTAGTTATGCACTAACACAAGTATCTCAGGCGGGTTCGAGTTTATGGTTAGCCGAATGGTCTGAAGCAAGTGATAGAGAAGATAACAGAACGGCTTATTATCTAACAGTTTATGGTTAGTACTTTTCATTTATCAATATAATGTTGCTGAGGTCTAAACTAAAGTCTAAAACTTCATGTCCAAGTCTAAAATCTAAAGGAAATTTCAGACACGAGGTCTAAATTTCAAAAACATTTAGACATGAGGCATAAAGTTCAATGAAAGCCTATAGAGCTGAGGTCTAAATCTAATTGTCTTTACATTAAGTCTAGACTTTTAGAATTATTCAATCATAGGAAGTACAGATTTTAATAGATAATGTTTTAAATAATTTTGTGAAATAGGTGTAATTGGCTTAAGTCAAGCAATATTAGTAACCTATAGTTGGTATGTTTTGACTAAAGGCATCATCAAATCGGCCAAAACATTACACTTTCAATTACTCGACCGTATAATGCGTTCTCCGATGTCTTTCTTCGACACAACACCTCTCGGAAGAATTCTCAACCGATTCAGTAAAGATATTGACACATGTGATAGTGTTTTACAGCAAAATATCAAGTATTTTTCAAAATTTTCATCCAATTAAATCAGAAAATTAATTATTATTTGAAAATTTAGATCATGGCTTGTCTATTGTTTCCAAACAATCGCGACTATTGTTATTATATCAATGAGTATATAATGTTTGATAGCATTTATTTTGGGTCGCGGACAAAATATCGACAGCCATAATATCGACAACCATTATATCAACAGCCGAAATATCGACAGCTAAAATATCGACAACCATAATATCGACAACCATATATTATTCATGCGGTGGAAATCATGGCTGTTAATATTTCGGCTATCAATATTATGGGTGTAGATATTTCGGCTTTCGATATTATAGGTGTCGATATTATGGTTGTCGATATTTCGACTGTCGATATTATGGATGTCGATATTTCGGCTGTCGATATAATGGCTGTCGATATTTCGTCCTGGACCCTTTATTTTAGTATAAATTGTGTTTTCAACTATTCAATAGATTTGCCGATGTTTTTGACAGTAGTCATTCCGATAGCTATAATATTCTATTTCATTCAGGTATGAGTTTATAGCTATGGTATTATTTTTCGAATTTTTATTCTTTAAGTTTATTTATGATGGTTTTCATTCATTTATAACAGAAATTCTATGTCATGACTTCGAGACAACTCAAACGTCTCGAATCAATCACAAAAAGTCCGATTTATTCGCATTTCAGCGAAACTCTATCAGGAATCGCAACAATCCGTGCCTTTAGTTCTGAAGAACAGTTCATAACAGAATCGGACGATAGAATAGATTTGAATAATTGCTGTTATTTTCCTAATATTGCAGCCAAACGTTGGCTTTCAATCAGATTAGAAATGATTGGAAACTTAATAGTATTGTTTTCAGCTATATTTTCAGTAATATATCGACATGAAATAAATGCGAGTCAGGTCGGGCTTATTATTTCTTATGCTTTGGATACAACACAAAATCTTAATTGGCTCGTAAGGGGAACTTCTGATTTAGAAACAAAGTAATCAGGAAGTAATATGAATGATGTTTTTCAAAATGAGCACCTTTTGAGATCTTTATTTTATTTTGAACTTTTTTGAACTACAAATAGAAAAATCTCGTAATTAATGAACTTTTATGATTAATCCTTGAACTTAACTTTTAAAAATATAAATTGATTCAATACTTTTTATCAATGATTCGTTCATTGACTAACTCTTAATAAAAACCGTGAAAAATAAAAACAGATCTTGAAATAAAATAAGTTTTAAAAACATCTATCATTGATAAAACAGTATTGATAGTAAAATATTTGGTAAAATCTTGAGTTTTAACTTTGAATCAAAGGCATAAGAACTTGCGGATTAACATATTTTACAACAAAATTCAATAAAGATCTGAAAAGTGCCCTTTTTGAAAAACATCATTCATATATTTCCAAAAATACATTTAATTTCAAAATAACTCAATATTTCAATGTGAATATAGTATAGTAGGAGTTGAACGTATTCTAGAATACACTGATCTTCAGA
Organism: Camisia spinifer; assembly: GCA_034694065.1. Classification (NCBI taxonomy): domain Eukaryota; kingdom Metazoa; phylum Arthropoda; class Arachnida; order Sarcoptiformes; family Camisiidae; genus Camisia; species Camisia spinifer. The sequence continues at coordinate 8,662 of JAQFXV010000474.1, forward strand.
CAGAAGCCGAATGGGATATCGATGAGACAGCACCAGAAACTGGTTGGCCTTACAATGGAAACATCGAATTCAATGATTACTCAACTAAATATAGAACTGGTCTTGAGTTAGTTCTCAAACAAATATCATTCAATATAAGTCAAGGCGAAAAAGTATATGATTTTGATTTGATTTTTAAAAATATAAATTGATCCAAATATTCATAATTAGATAGGAATTGTTGGCCGAACGGGTGCCGGAAAATCATCTTTAACTTTAGCTCTTTTCAGACTTATTGAGGCCACTGATGGAAAAATAGTGATCGATGGCATTGATATAAGTGGTATTGGTTTACATCAATTGCGATCAAGACTAACAATTATACCACAAGAACCCATACTATTTAGTGGAACTATTCGTTCAAACTTAGATCCATTCAATACTTACTCAGATGAAGAACTTTGGAAATCATTAGAACTTTCACATCTCAAGTCATTCGTTGATTCGTTGGATTTAAAATTAGAGCATAAAGTGTCTGAAGGAGGAAATAATTTGAGTGTTGGTCAGAGACAACTCATTTGTTTAGCTCGAGCTCTGCTCAGAAAAACTAAAGTCTTAATTCTTGATGAGGCGACCGCTGCAGTAGATCTTGAAACTGATTCTCTGATTCAGTCAACAATACGTAAATTTTTCTCTGACTCTACAGTTCTCACAATCGCTCATCGATTGAATACTATATTGGATACAGATCGTGTGCTTGTCTTGAGTGGTATTTTATCAATTATATTGATATTTGTATTAAGTCATTAAATTAATATATTTTTGTAATTCCATAGACGGAAAAGTATCTGAATTCGATTCTCCAAACAATTTATTGGCGAACAATCGGTCGTTGTTTTACTCATTAGCAAAAGACGCAGGGATTATAAATTGATTGTCTGTACATTTTATAAACTATAGACCTGAATATTTATATGAATTTTAAAACAATTAGTGACTGAAATCATAATCCTTATGATTTCAGTAGGGGTTTATATTGAAGAATCATATTACTCTCATTTTTTAATTATTCTTGTATTTCGAAAGATAACTCAATAATATTTATAATAGAAAAAGATTAAATTTTTTTAATTATCCAAAGATGTATGAATATTAATGTGAATCAAAACAATAGATCAAAATGAATTGAAGATATAAATTATATTTTTCTACTGCGTTTCAATTTCCAAAATTAATGTCCATAAATTGCGCTCACATTTGGAACGAAAAAGCGAGCTTGCGGCTTGAGCTTAAAAATTTTAGCGAGCGCCGAAATTTTTTCGAGCTCGAGCGTGTTCATCATAATGAAAAAGTAACTATATTTAATTTCGAATTGATTATTGTTTAAAATTATTCATTCACATGCTTTAAAATAGAAATGAAATTAAAATATATATCATTCTTAGGTTTTAAATGACTTGAAAATTTAGAATATTTTTAATAATAAAATCAATTGTTATTAAAAATAGAGAAATATTTAATTATTATACTGTACGATAAAACTGACAAAGATAGTGGGATAAATAAAATAGTTTTCTCATATATAAATTCGATCACTCCTTAAAAGGATTTTCAGATGGTTCACTTTTGAAGTTTAAAGCATGATCGGTAACACGCTCCTTCTTATGTATTTGAGTGAACAGATTGTTAAAATTGATTCTTATTAAATACATTAATCGGCAAAGGAACCAGTTGATTACATATGTAAACCGAATCAGCCATTTTAGGACCCATACTAATAAATCATAATAATCCATGGTTAAAGTCGATACTTAACAATGAACAAACTTAGAATTAAAATGAATTCATAAGAAAATTTACGCCTATTAAGTTCACAATTTATTTACAATTTTAGTTATCGTCAAAATTAGAGTTTTATTGAAGCTTATTATGACTCAAATGTAATGTTAGTGTTTATTGTAAACTCATTTTTTTGATTGACAAACACATGCGAATCATTTATTTAGAAGTATGTGAAAATTTTCAAGGATAGTTAAATAAAAGAATTATTTTCTAAAATCGATACTAATAAGAATACTAATACTAATACTAATAGTCGATACTAATCTTAATAAAGTAATTATGGTAAAAGTTAATTCAATTTTTGAAAAATACAGCAAGGATTATATTAATATTGAAAATAAATCGTGTCAAAAACTGTGCCAATAATACCACAGGTTGTGAGCAAAATAAAAAATACAAGAGAGGGCAATAGCGATACCATAAAAATTTATCTCCAGGTTTAGAATGAACTGTTAAAGCTGAAGTGTGCGGAAAGTTGACTTAAGAATATACTTGAAATTTGAATAGCATTTACACATTGACGGCTGGCTCAGTTATTAGAGTGCCCGATTCTTGGCCGAAGGGCTGGGATTCGAAATCTCGAAGCAACTGTTAAGGCTTTTGCTATTTTAGATCAACTTTTATATTTTTTTCTCTTCATGAATCCCTCATACAGTTTAAATGATTCATATTTCTAAAATTGATTGTTAATATTAATTTCATGTTTCTCTAAAAAAATTACTAATAGTCAGTTTATTTAATATAAGTAGTTGTAAGATATTCATGAAGTTTTCTACAAGTTTTTTTTTAAAAAGAATTCAGTTTTGAATTCTCTAAAATTTTGAAAAAATAGTAATTCTTGAAAATAAATTATTTTTAACTGGAGATACTAATAATAACAAAAAAAGAAATATGCACTTATTTTTGATTTATTCTGGAGATCAGTGGAAATCACAAAGAAAATCACTAAAAATTTTAATATATTTCCGTTTTTCCCTGATGTACTAACTGATATACATGGAAAGTGTACAGTTAACTCGTTTTTGGAAAAATATTAAAAGTTTTCGATGTTACTTTTTTGTGAATTCCCACTTAAATATTTTACTCATTTTTATTTATTTAAAGAATAATTATTTCTTATCGATTACAAATACAAATCTAAACAAAATTGAGAGATCAAATTATTTAATCTTTTAATTTGTTCCATATTATGACTATCTGTTTATTTAATCACTAGAACTATCAAACTGTAGATGTTATATGTCTTCGATCATTATTATTATTGACTTTAATCATATGTAAGGCCAAGGCAAATGATATAATAATCTCAAAAATTGCAATCAAAGCGTCCCATATGTGGATATAAGCGTTAAAATTAGTTAAGAAAATAATAAACTTTATTATAGAGAAACTGATAGTTATGCTGAATATATTAAAAACTGTGCCAATAATGCCACAGGTTGTGAGCAAAATAAAAAATACAAGAGATGGCAATAGCGATACCATAAAAATTTCATTATCAGGTTTCAAACGAAGCTGTTTGTAAAGCATTATAAATCCAATTAAAGTTAAAATGATGTCCAATATAAGTATTGATATGAAAGTTATTTTCACAATTTGAAAAGATTTTAGTTTAGCCATTATTTGAATACCAATATATATTTTTGATCAAATTCAGAAATTAATTTCGAACAATTTCTAGTCATTGTCAGTTTGTTCGTAAATTTTATACTTTTGGCCTTAAAATATTCAAAAAACTTTTTTCATATCTGTTTTTCATTAAGTTTCAAGCATTTGAAAATTTTTGATAAATATTTTACACAATTTTGACTAATAGGCAAAAATAATTCACAAGTTTTTTGCAGGAAATGTCCAAAATGAAAATATTAATAACTTGAGTGGCTCTATAACTGCGTACAAAAAAGTTCAATCATTAGTTACTTCCTTGAAATTTCAAATCACTCTCTAATTAATTTTCTAAAATAATCACAATGGTTAAAAACTCATCGATTATTTTTAAGACTTAGCACAATCATTACGTAATTTTTAAAAATTTTATTCATGTGTATCAAACTTATGAAACTTGTAATATTTGCAATCACTTGAAAATGTAACAAGAAATAAGTGTTTACAACTAAAAGTATTATACAATTGTCACTTCAATGCTTGTAAATAAAGTGGGATAAACTCTGCTTAACTGTTTCAGTATTATTATTACGCGAATGATAATTAAGTTGTGCTACTTTTTCGCCTTTGCTTCCAAACATGAAGGCAGACATGAAAACAAAACTTGTAATCGAGGCGTGAAATGTGTTTTGTTTTTTGAATACCATTATCAACATGGATGTGATTGTATTGTATGAATTGTTATAAAGCTTCTTCAATACTATCTTTTCATGCATTCAATATCAATATCTCACAGGATGTTGAGTTTGCAAATGTTTTAATGAACTTTCAATCTTGAATTTTAGGATTTTATTAAATTTCAATTAAGTAAAATATAATTATGATGAAAAAATACATAATCAAAGAAAAAGTTATTAAATGAACTTATGATACAATTTCGTTGTTTAAGAAACCAATAAAATAATGTCATAATATATTATGCAAAAAATTGTTTGAAACAATTTGAAATGAATTGTAATGAAAAAATATACATAAGTTTAAAGCTATTTAACTAAAAATCTATACAAAATACTATAAACTAATTTGAGAAACACATAATACTGTGGAAAAGATAATACAATCATAAAAACCAAATAAATATTTGAATGAATATTTTTCAAGAAGAGAGCTTTTAAGTTCTTCATTGAATTTTATTTCAAACTGTTTTAAACCACAAATAGAGAAATCTCTGAGTAAATAAACTTTTAAGTCTAAATCCTTGATCTTAAAATTCATAATTTTCTAAGAAAAAAGTTTTATAGATCATTCACAACATTTATTGAATAACTCTTAATAAAAACTATGAAAAATGAAAACACTTATTGAAATGAATTAACTATTAATAGATAAATGATTTATAAAACAGTATTTATAGTAAAATAATCGAAAAAACCTTAAGTTAACCTTTGATTAAGAGACTTAAGACTTTTTGAGTTAACACATTTCAAAATAAAATTCAATAAACATCTCAAAAGACTCTTTTTAAAAAACATCATTCAAAGAAAGTCTTAAAAACGTGATTTATTTTCAGATGAAGAAAAACATTTTTCAATCAAAGCGGTAAAGTTTGAACTTCTTTACTGAACGGTTCTTCACGACCAACAAATCGGGCGTAAATAAGAGCCAACAAAATAAGAATAACATGTAAAATAACGTCAAATAAGTTCATTCTTATAATACCAATCATATAGCATATGATCAAAACAATTAACGAAAGCGCATAAATCAAAGTGTGTACAAAACTTTCCCGAAAAGTGGCGTAAATGCCTAACAGGCGTGCGGACACACCTAATCCCATACCAATACCGGCGATGAAGCGCGCGAACTGATACGCGTCTTTATTTGCTTTACCGAATCGTTTCTCTATAGACTCTTTGTCAGTCAATTTTTTCGAATAAAGTACATAATTAACTACCAATGATATAATCGTTATCGAAGTTATTATGATTATCACATATTTAAGAACCTTAAGTAATTTATCGCTCAGTTGAGCCATAATTTGCTTTTAACTATACTTAAAATACTTATTGAGGAAGTAATAAAAATAAATAAAAAAGTTTTTTCAACTGTTTAATAACTTTGTATAATGAGATCTATTAAGCAAACATTCATTGCCTTCAATTGAAATACCATCGCATTTATGATGAAAAATGTCTGACTTTGAGAAAAGAGTATTCTTTTTTTTGTCGTGCATTGAAATACATAGCCGTTGGGGTTATTGTATTGTAGGGATTGGGTGTTTGCCAACAGATCCCAGCATTCATCTAAAATACCACTACTCTTTTTGACCCCTCCTGTCTAACCCCTCTTCTCTCTCGCTTACAAACTTTGAACATGTTGTCCTTGGCTTATAAATAAGTCATTTGAATGCTATTTCATTTCAGTACTAACCATATGGTTAATAAATGGCCAGAATTTTTGCGAAGTTTTTAAAGACTACAGCTTTTGATATCAATTTAATAACAGGAAAGTCAAGGGAAATGTTGTGATAATTGCCCGCAGGCTTTGCTTTATAGTTGGGTTTACTTTATATTCAAACTGCATTGTATTTAACATAAGACTATTATTTGAAAACTTCTATCATTTTCTCTTTGTTTGATTTGAATATCCTTCAAATTATTCATATCTTCAATGCTTATTCATGTCTGTATTGGAGTTTTTCTCACTTCAATTTTTCCACTTTTAATATAAATACTTAATTAAAATTTTGTGCATTTAATTTTCATCGAATTTCCTTTGCGATTAATATGACTTAAGGTATGAAAACTTCTTCATATATTTAAAACTTTTCTACTAATGATAGACTATTAGGAAAACTAATGATCTATTGATTACAGAGCTTTTCAAAGTTAAAATTTTTGTCTAATGAATAATCATTTAGAAAACTTGGAGTTGAATGACATTCCAATAAACAATAAAACTCTTAAAACGAATCAAACCTTAAGTTAATCAGTGATTCAGTTTTAATTCACACCAATTTTTTTTCTCAAAATCAACTTTTTTCAAAAGTTTTCACGAAAATTCACCAAAAAAAGTTTGAAAAAACTATTAATATATCAATAGAATAATTACACACAACCGATAGTTAACTATAAACTTTATTCCAGAAAACATGACATATTTGTACTTAAAGTTTGATCAACAAAAACAATTTCCTAAAACTTTGACCAATAACTTAATAACTTATAAATAAAATCCAAAATTAAGACCAAGCGATCAGAATGAGAAACACATAAGCAGTTAAAGTGACACAAAGAGAGGCAGGAATTGTAATCCATGGGTAACCGAACGGCCGAAATATCGTATTGACTGATGAAAGTGTCAATAAGACTGTGGTCAACATTGAGACCCGAAAATCATTCACAGCTATTCCTACACAACATGTGATTCGTATTATGAGAATACAGAATATGATCACAAAGTATTCCCAAAGGTGTAAATATTTGGCGAAAATATTTTCAATATGACGTTTGCCGTAAAACAACTCAATTATACCTCCGATTATGATAAAAGTTATTAAAACTATTTTTAATAGATTTAATGTTAAATATTGTTTCACTTCGTTGTAAACTATTTTCACAATTTGAGTCATTATTTTATTTGTAGCACAAGCTTTTTCATAACTTTTCGAAACTTCAGAGCGTAATAAATGACTGATAAATATATCAATTGAGAAAAGAGCTGATAAATATGTCATAAGAGGAAAACTTTCTGGTTTTTAATATATTTTCATTTTTAAACATTTTTCGTCGTATAGATTATAACTTATTTTTGAGAAGAGGAAACATTTTTATATTTCTTGACTAAGGCGTAATTGAATAAGTTTTCATTAATTTCTATTTAAACATAAAAATCTAAAAATATGATTCATAATCATATGAATAAAAAAACTAAAACATCAAAATTTTAGCCATAAATACGATTTTTTTTGCAAAAAACACTTGACATAAAAATGAAAGTCATATTACATTTTTAAAACCATTAAAGCCTTGAAAATCACAATAAATTACTGTATATTTTCCTCAGAGAAAAAGCTCTTTTAAACTGAAATAAAGTTATACCCGAAGGTTAGGACTTATGATTAAAAGTTTTTTATTCACAATGACTTTTAGGGCATTTCTGGTACAAGTTTTTTACTGAAATCCGTTATTTTTTCTTAACTTCCTCTAAAGTTCATCCAAATCGTTAGCGTTCACTAATTTAATTGTCATGGTTTGGGACTGTTTTTGACTTAATTCCTGTCTCTCATCAATCAGTAACACAATAAAAATTAAGTCAAATATCAATACTATAGATATTATTAATATTGTGAATACTGAGGGAATAATGACTACTGTTATTAAACTTAAACATATAATAAGTTGTATTATCCATAATAGTGTTATAATTATTATTATTGGAAGCAATTCAATGATGACTGCAATTATGAATATGATATTTATTATGGCAAATATCAAACAGATTGACAGTAGAAATGATTCAAAATAATCACTTTCTAACTGACGAAAAAAGTTTATGTATTCATCGATTCTGAGAACAAATTCTCCGATTTCTCCTATAATAGCAGTTATTATTTCACAAATTAATGCATATTTAATAATACACTTAACCGTTGTCTTCATTTTAGACCGAATTTAAAAACTTAACTTTCTTAAGAAACAGTATTCAAGTCCACAAACAGTCAACTGATAAGGTGTCGAAAAATTGTCGCTAAACTTATTCAAAGTATTTTGTTTTAAATGTTTTTTTGGCAAATGATCTACATTTCTATCTCTATCTACTGCTCAAAAATATAACCCACTATTAGTGCAGTTCTTATTTAACTAAAATTTTTGGCATCGCTTAAGAAGAAAATTACTATTTTTATGCATGTATTAGTTTACTAAAGGTTTTGGTTTCCTTAAGTTTCTATTCATATTTACTTCTCTTCAATAGTTTTTGTCGTCAAAATTTTAAGCCTGAAAAATAGGCCATTTTTTTTTCAACTTAGTTTATCAGGGATTAAATCAACAGAATTCTAGAAATTTATATTTGCTTCAAATTTTTAAGATTCTTCTTATGAAAGAATTTTTGTAATTAAAGCAAAAAATTTGTTTAATATCAGTTTCATTTATTAATGTCTGTTTTTCTACTTTAAAATATTATCTATAGTATTGTGAACTTATCATTATAAAAGTTTTTATGTATTATATAACATGAGTAGTAGAATAAGTAAAACATAATCTTTTCATATTATATAGTAATTCATATAAAATATATATTTCATATCCAGTAAACATATGATTAGTTTGATATGTTTCTGATATTCATGAAAAAAATATTCATTCATATTGTGGAAAAATACAAATAAACAAAAAATTGCATTTGAATACAAAGTTGTGCAAAAAAAATCACAAAGAAAGAAAGTGAAAGGAAATCATTGAAACACATAATTTTATGAATCAAAGAGTAAATATAAGCTATAAAAAATCTATAACTGATTTTTCTCAAAGAAAATATTTTCCCATAACTAATATATTATAGACAAGTATAAAAAAAAGTTGATTTAAAGCTAGTTTTAAGATAAATGAAAAAAATTGCTAAAGAAAATAGTAGTTCTCGAGTAAATAATTTTACAACTGCTAAAAAATATATACAATTGATCTGAATAATAGTGTAAAAAAAAATAGGCTCAAAAAAGGTATGTTAAACACAGGAAGCGGTAAAAAGTTTAGACATATGAGAGATGATGAACAGTAGTTGTGATACAAACATATAGTCTTTGTGTAATTTTCAAGCGACAAAAATTTGGTTATTATTGTCATTATCTGGTGTTCTTTTGGCTTCAATTATATGAGTGAAAATGATTGCAAGTGTAATGATAACAATGAGGAATATGGTTCCGATAGTCTGTCCGCCAATTGGTAAACACCAGTCTATTTCCGTTGACTTTAATTGACCAAAAAGTGCCAATATATAAAGGAATGTCATTAATTTGATTCCAATTAAATGTTCAATCATGATAAGTAGCATAAATAGCAGGCTAAAAATTTGTGTCACAATAAGCATGAAATAGATTATGAAACTGTGCAGAGTTTCATCGCTTATGTAATCACTTCCAATGTATTTCGGTAATTCCTGGAACTGTATCTCTTTGGAATCACATGAGTTTATCCAACTGTAGGTCAAAATTAAGAAGACGTAAATTGCATAGCAATAGACAGTTAATTGTAGTGAAAATTTTAATATTCCAAAAATCAAACTGTGCTTATTTTGGTTCACCATTTTTAATTTATTCATAAGACTTCTTTGTTCTTGAAAAATAACTCAAATGAAACGTTCACTTTTCGATTTTTAGCTTATATCATATTGAAATTATGGCGAACGAGTAAGAGTGAATATCCTTTTGCTTATTGAGATGCACATCAGCCTTGCTTTTGATGATTTAAGATCAAGCTTAATAGATTTTCTCAGCTGAAGAAATCTATGGAGCCCAAGTTAACTCTCATCAGTTCAACATCTTTGCTTATACTGAACCTAATGTTAAATTCAGTTGTTTTTCCGAATTTATAAAGATTTTATGAACTTCAGTAATGCTCTACATAAAAAGCATACTTTTTATAGTTTGAAAAGAAAATGTTATATGTAATGAAATTATTCGCACTTATTTATTTAAAACAATGCAGTGTTAAGGAATGACGGGGTATTTGTATTTTTTACAGTATTGTCACCCACTAATGTAAGTCGGGAAAGTAATCAAATTTCAAATGTTATAGTCATAGTTATAGGCTTCAAAGTGATATTTGTCCAGATTATGAATTCAATATATAAGTAACCAACGCTTTTATGCTTAACATTAGCGTATATTATCATTCCTTAAGTATGATACAATGTAAATCTGAGCTTATTTCAACTCAAGACGACTGAACTGATGCGCATCATTAAGAGTGAAAGCAATGTCAAAGGTTTGCTATTCTAAGTTAAACGTGAATTCATGTAACTTTATGTAAACATTACATAAGTGTGCAATACTGTAGTGGTTCATAGAAATAATGAACCAAAAATACCAAACTATTCCATTTAGACTAAAAAATAATAATGAAAAACTTTTTATTTATTAAACTAAAAGACTATGAAAAATATGTAAAACAATTATGAGACTATATTTATGTTAAATAAATATCATATGAGAAGTGCTTTCGTTTCTCATTAACACTGCTTAACTTCGTTACATATTTTTTTCTCTTCAATTTCTCTGATTTGGCCAAAATATTTTCTTCAACAGCAATAGATTCTTCTTCTTTTCCGAAAAACCCGATGAAAACATAAATCAGAGCAACAAATATGACAGCAATAGAAAGTCCAGAAGTAAGTGATGGATATTTATAATTAATTAATTTTATTCTTACAAAAAGTCCGATTGAGATAATGGTTGTCATAATTAAAACCATTGAATATTGATTAATAGCTATCATAAGAAGGAATAGAAGAGTGAACACTATATTCAGTATAATTGCAATATTTATCGTAATTCCAACTATTCTTTCAATAACTTTATGATCAATTAAATTTTCGTCAAGTATTTTAGTCACTGAAACAAAAACGTGATCTTCAATTGAAACCAAATATTTTATAAATAATACAGTGAAACAAATTTCAAGTATAAAAAGTGAATATTTAATTAGTTTAAAACAACAGTTCGTTAAGACACCCATCGTTTTAATGATAATGAAATTCAGTTTTTGTTACATTAACTTTGTTTGTTGTTATATTTCAAATACTAGTTTTATTCTGAAACAAATCTTATATAATTCTTATCTATTTATAAATCGAGAAAACTTTTGAGATCACTCAGTGATGAAGTTTTTTTGGGATCTATAACTAGCTTAGAGTTGATTTCTCCAACTTTTTGTTGATGGATACTCTCTTTCAAATATGATTTACTAGTAATTATTCTAAAAATAATATTTTCGAATTAGTTCGCATATTAGCTTTTGTAAGTTTTGACGTAAAGAAAAAATCTTATTTTCATAATAAAGTTTAATCATTTATTAAGTCTGAAGAGTTATTTTATACAAATATAATATTATATTTAATAGATAGTAACTTATAAACTCTTCATTGGATAAATGATTACGAACTTTTATGAATTAACTATTTTATTATGAATAGGCCTAACACTCGAAATTTTTATTGCTAGAAATAACAAATCTTCATTTTTCTTGTGAATCTTTACCATTTTCCAAAACTCCAAAGGTTCAAAAGTATTCTGAGATAATTTCTGGTAATTAAAATCTTTTTTATGATGAAAATTTATGAATTGAATATTGGGTATTTTAAAGATCAAATCAATAAATTACTATAAATTTATTATTGAATTTAAGTGTGAATTTTTGGGTTAAACATGCATTCAGAGAATGATTCAAATTCTTGTTGTCTTAAATGTTATTCTTTTCTTATTGTTAATCAAATGAACCAAATGAAAAGCAAAGACAATAAAACAGATTGAAATAATCATTTCAAACTTTATTATAGGCCATGAATTCGTATGAATCTCAGCAAAAGGGAAGACAATCTCTGGTACAGTCATTCCTGTCATAAATGCAATTCCAGTCGAGTTTTCACTTAAAACCACAAAAATATAAATCATAGTTGAAATGAAGAACATATAAATCAAGAGGACTTGTGTTTTGGTCTGAAATGAGTTCAATAATTGGTTCCCAACAAGATTTTCATCGTATTTGTTAATGAGTTCTCTCAAGTTTTGAGTTTGAGTTTCAGTCAAATAATTAAACATGAATATAGAGAAACACATTTTCATAACAATGAGTACATATTTTGTAGTTTCCATATTAATGCTTAATAATTGACCATTTGAGTGAATCTGTTTTCTTGCTTTTAGAATAAACTCACTTTTAATCAATTTCTCAGACATTTTATTGTTTATTATATGAAAATTCACTCTTTCACTACTTTTTCAAATGTGAGAAAATCATTTTGGGTTAAAAGTCTATTTTGAACTCAAAATTCAATAAATTAATTAAACTCCACCTGAATAGCTATCAATTTTGAAATTCTCTCTGGGATTAACATCTGTTGAATTATTTGCATCAAAGCCTAAAAACTAAAAACTTATAATCCCCGAAAAGTCCGGAAAATATTTCTTTTGAATTTACTTAATTATTGAACAGGTGTTTATAATTATTTTGCTAGTGTTTTACTTTTATTCAGATTGTTTTGCTCAAAAAAATATTTTTTATGATGAAAATAAGTAAATTACCATAAAATAAATGAAGAATATTTGAGTATTAAATTACTCATGACTCATAAATTATAAGCATTTTATTTTTATTTAGGTTTTCACAAAGTTTTCAATTGAAATAATAAATGAGACACATATTTACATGCATTCAAAAGTTATGAAAATTAAAAATCTCATGAAAACACTGAATCTTATGAATGCGATAGAGTATTGAATTTTAATTATTTAATATTTTCATTTAAATTTTTCTTAATAAACTCTTATTTATTATACAATTACCAAAAACCTTTAATTTTATGATAATTTCATAAATTATTTAATCAATGATAAAGTTTCATAAGAACTAAGTTATGAAACATAATAAAAAATTTTAAAACTTATTTCGTATAGATTTAAACAATAGAAAAGTTTTAAAAAAAATAGAACCAATACAACAATGCTCTGGTTATAAAATTTTGGGAAAAATATTTCTAACATCAAAATTGAACTCAAAATAAACTAAAGAAC